>JAJOOR010014195.1:0-27514 GCA_036250505.1 Solanum acaule | reverse complement strand
ATCTTTTTATATACAGCTAAACAAGTTTTTGGTAACTTCCGAAGCACATTTTTAAGAACTTTTTGGGTCAAATTCAAATATAATCATTTCATTAAGTTCTCGACTCCAAACTCACATGTGAGGCTCTAGTTTCACTCTATCATTTTCCGGGTCGTTACACTACCCATGACCCCAATTTCATGAATTTCAATGAAGGTATTGATGCAAGGTGATTTCTACTATGTATTGTGGTTATGAAACCTTGCCTTATTCATGTTGATGATAGTATATCCTAAATGTAAGTGTGAGACTTGGTTCATGACAATTGTGAAGGATTGTTCATGATTGTTAATAGTTATTATTGAACTTATGAACTCATTTGAATGGTGAGAATCCTATGACTATTGTGTGAATTGAGGTGTCGTTGGAAGACTAATTTCCCCTATCCTTACACATGTTTATGTATAAATTGTCTAGGATGATGTTGATGTTGTTGTGTTTATTAAAGGGCTAGTTCTCATGAAAACACTATGAATAATGAGGTGAAAGTTACTCACCCTAAAATGATGATTCTAAGGTGAAAGGTAGTTCTCACTTAAATGAATATATGAGCTATTTGTTGAGTTGTATTGAACGAAGGGTAAAGTATGCCTTCACACATATAGATACAATTCCATACTAATTATGTATAATTGGGAAATAATGTTTAGTACCGAGTGGATATGGACAATGAGGAAAAGGCCCCTCCGCTAATGCAATAGGTTGGGTCATCTATAGTAAACTCATGAGATGGAAACTCCTCCGCTAATGCAATCTCCCTATCCCATAACTATGTGCCAAACATAGGACTTAGCTAGTGGATCTACTTAGAAACTAAATATGATTAGTTCTACCTTCGGCAAGTAAGAACGCCTTCTTTCGGTGTGGGGTTATATGCCATCGGATTCCATGTAGCTCAAACGGTCTATGTCGGTTATGGCTAATATTCCCTAATAACAATAAGATAATGAATATGATAGGAACTATACTATGACTTCTTAATGGGTTTACTTGGTTGGAGTGGGGGTATGGGACTTCACTTTTACATTGCACAAGGAGACTTATTAGGATGTTGTGGAATGGTTTCCTTATGGTATGATAAGATATGAATAGATGACTTTCCTTGTGTTTAGTTCATGTTCTTGTATAATTCCTCATTTATGACTATGGATTATGGAAAGCTTGAAGATTAGGGTATTGAATATGTGGCTTGAAGGAATGCTTAGTAAGGTTGGTATTATGGGATGCCAACCATACATTGCACAAGTGTTCGTTGAGGTTGCTAAGGTATTGATATTACTATGTTATGAGTGTATTGTGACTATAGCTTGTCTTCTATGTTTGAAATGCATATTGGCTTTCCAAACTTGATAAATGCATACTTCCAAGAGAAAAGTCCTATTTAGCATATTTAAATGTTTTTATGCATGTTTCCATACTTAGTACATATTTGTGCTAAAACTTTCTTTTCTTCATACTATGAATATAGGTCCTGGACGTTGATTCATTATTTCCTTCTTCAAAGTAAAGTTTGGGTAGACTATTCCCTAAGTTTTGGTGAGTCCTCCAGTTCGAGGACCAGATGTTTATTTCACTCTTAGTTTTAGTCGTACTTTATTATGTTAAGACTTTCATTGATGTAAAGGGTTAAGTCCCTAATTTTGTACTCTTATGTTTAGATGGTTTTTAATGAGACAAGTTTAGTATTTTTCACAACTCTTTATATATGAAATTTGAAGTTTGACTTCTGTTTAGAAAAGTTTTAATTTTCCACATTATTTCTTATGACATTATGTGTATGATTATGCTAAGGGCTTGTATGCGACCCCTTCAGGGTCAACTATGCCATGTTACGTCTAGAGGGTAACCCCAAGTCGTGACATAATAAAACATTAAATCATGTTTACTTGGTTACTTGTTATTCAACTAAATCAATTATAGCTTTTATTTTATAACCCCCACCCCCTCCCCCTTTTTTATAAATAATCTGACTAAAATTACAATTTAAAGTCAATTAGCCTAAGTCTTACCTTTATTCCTTCTGGGATTGACCCTAACCTCCGTTAGGTTCTTTATTTGAACAACGACCATTTATAATTCTTTAAGGAGGTGTAATTTAAGCTTACCAAAACTCAAGAACGTTTTCTTCCCTCATTTAAAGGAGAAAGAAATGATCAAGAAAAACCAGTTAAAATTTATCCAAATCAAGATAACCTGATTCAATTTACCCGCTCTTCTTTACATTGGTTGAACCACACTTGAGTAACACCCTTAAGTTGATAAGCAACAAGTGAATCTTTTCAACTGGTGATACTTCCATAATTTTGACTATCTTTTTGATTTCCTCAACAAACTCATCAGGATCTTCATCAACTTTAGACCCATGAAACTTCAGGGGATTCATCCTAGTGATGTCCTGTAACACCTCGGAATCAAGAAACCTAGAAAAAAGAGTCAAGTGGGAGGTCACCAGCCCTCCACTGAACCAAGGCACCCTTCATGGAGCCCCTCACGACCCGTGAAGGGCACCACGACTTGTGGTGGTGCTCGTGGAAGCCTTTTAATGGTTGGCCAAGATGGGCTCTCCTTCCACGAGCCCTTAGACACCTCGTGAAGGGCACCACGGCTCGTGGTGGTTCCCATGTAGGAGTAGGTAGTGTGCTCCCCAAGGTTGGATCCTCTCACGATGACCCAAACGGCTCGTGAAGAGCCAAACGGGTCGTGATGGTGGCCGTGAAGGGGAGCTATAATTCCCACAAGCAATTGGTCAAGGACCAAGACTGCCACTATGGCCGGTGATGTCCTTGACAAGCCGTGTGGGCCTCCATCTAGAGGTTTGCATCAACTGTAAGCCAGGGTCAATTGGGTCTTTTCCTAATTATTTTATTTTGATACTATGTAATTTTACCCATACCTAGGACCACTATATAAGTACTTTTAATCCCAAATTCAACCCATTGAAGTCATTCTCTTAAACTTACCAAAGAAGATCAAGTTCTTCTTGTCCAAAATATTTCTCTTTCTAGAAAACTTGAAGAAGAAGGGTTCAACCTAGGGTTTCAAGGCAAGTCTCTAATTCCACCATTAAAGGCAAGCCTATGGCATTGAGGTAAGATAGTTTTCATCTATGGATTCCTTCCATTCATGGAGTTCCCAAATTCTCCTATTTACAAAGTTAGAATTCCCAAATTGAGTTAGGGTTTTCTTCTATGTTGTGGGTTCCTTTAATTATTGATTTTATTGATCAATATATGATCTATGATGCATGAATTAAGTAAATCTCATGATTTTATAATAATTCCCCATGAACCCATGTAATCCCCATATTTTCCAAATTATGATGATATGATTTGGGTTTTGAATTATGAAAGAAGATTATATGAAATAAAGTATGAATTGATAGAATTACATGAAATGATGATGATTATTTTATAAACCCATGTCTAACCCATGTTTTCTAGATAATGATGATTGAAGGTGGGTTTTGAACCTTGAAAGGGTAAATTATGGAATTATGCATGTTATTATGAAATTTATGTAAAGGTTTTATTGATGCTTTAAGAGTGAATTATCAATGATGATGATGTTATTGTTGTGTTGTTGAAAGGAATTTCTCATATGCACATGAAAGTATGATTGTGAAAGGTTTTCTCACATAGTAAGGATTCAAATGTTGAAAGGTCTTCTCACCTAAATGAATCAAAGATAAGGAGCTATCCTAATGAAACCTAGTTTGGATTGGTTATTGAAAGATACCTTTCCATGGATGACTTATGACTTAGCTTGGATTGACAAGATGACGTGCCCTTCCATGAATAATAAGAACAAGTAAGAAATTGACTATTCTGTGGGACTTATGCTTAGCACTGAGAGGGTATTGAGATGGAAGCTCTCCCGTGAGTAGAGTTCGGGTTTCTAGAAGCAACCATCTTATCTCTTACCTATGTTCCCCCATAGGATGATTGTCTACATAGATATTAGCTAGTGGATCCACAAATAACTAGAAGTTCATGGTCCTTACCTTGGCAAGTAGGACAACCCTTTTTGGTGTGGGAGACAACGGGGGATCATGTTATAGCTCACATGGTCTCTATGTCGGTTAAGGCTACTTCTCACAATAATAATGAACTAAAGTTACTTCAAGAAGTATCTCATATGTGTTCAAAGGTTTTAATGATGATTAAATTGCATTGACCATGTTTTATGACATCACTTTTTAAAACCTTTTTACATCATGTTTTAGCTTGGTCATTGCATGTCATGAAATGTCCTATTTTATCATGATTTAAAGGTTTATATGTAGGCTATCATACTTGGTACATCTTTTGTACTAACACATACTCTTGCCTACATTTCCCCAAATGTAGGGTCCGACAGTCAGGGTTCTCAGTTTTGTGGCTAGAGGTTGATTTGAGAGATTCCGAGCTTTGGTGAGCTCTCATGCTTCGAGGACGGATTTTCATTGCTTTCAGTTTTGGACATGATGTATGGGCTAGGCCCAATTTCAATCTTATGTACTAGATGGCTAATGAGACAAAGTGTTTAGAATTTCGCTTTTCTTTTATAAAAACTTTTGGGACTTGAAATGTTGTTCCTTATTTATTTTATTATATTTCTTATGTTATGAATGCTAAGTGGCTTGTATGGGGCCTCTCGAGGTCTTATATGCCATGTTACGCCTAGGGGTACCTTGGGTCGTGACAAACTTGGTAATCAAAGCACAAGGTTCAGAAAGGTCCTAGGATGTCTCATAAGTCACTTTAAGTACAGTCTTGTTCAAAAGTGTGAAGCGCGCCACATTTATGAATGAGAGGCTACATGACGTTTAGGAAACTCCAATTCTTCATTACTCTAAAGTCGTGTGATAGAGTTTAACTCTATAAGGTCTCTTTCCTAATCCTTATCTAATGATCTACAGGATATGGCTACTAGAAGAGCTTATGCCAGAAGGAATGTGAGGGAAAATGTTGAACAAAAAGCTCCTCCTCAAGCTCCTCAAGACTTGGTCTACCCTTTGGCCGAGCAAGTGACTAACACAGAGTTTAGGGCTATTTTTCAAGTATTGGCTCAAGCCATGACAGCCCAAGCCAATAGGTAGGTTATGGTTTCCGTGAACCCAAATATTGGTATGGTGGCATCTTTAGTAAGGGACTTCACTAGGAAGAATACTCTGGAGTTTCATGGTTCTAAGTTTGAGGAAGATTCTCAAGAGTTTATTGATGAGGTCTACAAGGTGTTGATGATCATGGGAGTGACACCGGTGGAAAAGGTGGAGTTAGCCACTTATCAACTTAAGGGTGTTGCTCAAATTTGGTTCAATCAATGGAAAGAAGAGAGACCGAAATATGCGACTCCTCTCGATTGAGAGACGTTTAAGGTTGCTTTCCTTCATAGGTTCTTTCCCCTTGAGTGTTAAGGAATATGCTTTGAAGTTTACATAATTGTTTAAACATGATCGTACAATAGTTGCCAATCCTAGGGAAAGGATGAGTAAGTTCATTTTGGTTGTGTCCGAAATTGTTGTTAAAGAATGTCGTACCACCATGCTTGTTAATGAAATGGACATTTCTCTTCTCATGGTTCATGCTCAACATATCGAAGAGGAGAAACTTAAGGAAAATTATAGGGAGACAAATATGGCTAAAATCAGCTATGGTTATTTCTCTCATGTAAGGTTTGATGGATATGGTCGTCCTAGATTTCGACAAAGGTTTTCCTGTCAAGGTTCCTCCAATGCTCCTCCTAAGTTGAACAAAAATAGGGTGTCAAACCATAAGCCTCAAGGAGGGAATGGTAGTGGATCTTCATTTCCTATGTCTACTTGTTCTAGGTGTGGAAATAAGCATGAGGGTAAGTGCCTAGCCGACACGGATGGTTGGTTGTGGTAAAAGTGGTCATAAGATGACAAATTACCCAATGCTTTTGGCTAAAGGAAGAGATGGCAAGCAATATCCTCTCACTGGCTCTAGTTCCAATGCTCCCAAGAAAAACCAATTTTATGCACTCCAGACTCATGGTGAACAAGAGGGTTCTCCCGATGTGGTTACCGGTATGTTGAAAGTCTTCTAACTTGATGTTTATTCTTTACTTGATACCGGTGCTACCTTTTCTTTTGTGATGCCATATGTGGCTATGAGGTTTGATGTTCTTCCGGATGTGTTGTTAGATTCTTTTTTGTCTCTACTCCTGTAGGTGATTCTAGTGTGGCTAAGAGGGTCTATAGAAAGTTTCCCGTCTCGTTGTCCCATACAGTTACTTTTGTTGACTTGGTAGAGCTTGATATTCTAGATTTTGATGTTATCCTTGGTATGGATTGGTTGCATTC
Organism: Solanum acaule; assembly: GCA_036250505.1. NCBI lineage: Eukaryota > Viridiplantae > Streptophyta > Magnoliopsida > Solanales > Solanaceae > Solanum > Solanum acaule. The sequence continues at coordinate 21,171 of JAJOOR010014195.1, read as the reverse complement.
TTGTTATGCTTCTCTTGATGGTAGAACTCGTGTAGTCAAGTTTCAGTTCCCGAATGAGCCTGTCCTAGAGTGGAAATGGGGAAATTCTATGCTTATGGGTCAGTTTGTCTCTTGTCTTAAAGCTAGAAAGATGATTGCTAAGGGTTGCATATACCATCTAGTTTGGGTGAGGGATGTGGATTTTGAAACCCCTACTCTTGAGTCGGTCCCTATTGTTAATGAGTTTTCGGAAGTATTCCCAGATGATTTACCCAGTATTCCTCCTGAAAGGGAAATAGACTTTGGTATTGACCTCCTCCCAGATATACAACCTATTTTTATCCTACTTAGCGAATGGCTCCAGCAGAACTAAAGGAGTTGAAAGAACAATTGAATTTTTTGTTGGATAAGGGTTTCATCTGATCGACTATCTCTTCATGGGATGCTCCAGTCTTATTTATTAGAAAGAAGGATGGTTCTCTTTGTATGTGTATAGACTATCGTCAGTTGAATAAGGTTACCATTAATAATAAGTATCCTCTCCCAAGGATAGATGATCTATTTAACCAACTTTAAGGACCAAGTTACTTCTCTAAGATTGACCTTCGCTCGGGTTATCACCAATTGAGGGTGAAGGAAAATGATATTCTGAAAAGGGTGTTTAGAATCCAATATTGTCATTTTGAGTTTTTATTGATAATGTCCTTTGGTTTGACTAATACTCCAGCCGCTTTTATGGATTTGATGAATATGGTGTTTAGACAATATCTGGACATGTTTGTGATTGTGTTCATTGATGATATATTGATCTATTTGAGAAGTGAGGATGATCACATCAATCATCTGAGGATTGTGTTGCAAGTTCTCAAGGACCAACAACTCTTTGCAAAGTTTAGCAAATGTGAGTTTTTGCTAAGGTCCGTAACTTTTTTTGGTCACATTGTTTCAAGTAAGGGTATTGAGGTATATCCTAAGAAGATGGATGCGGTCAAGATTTGGCCTAGACCTCTAACCCCTTCGGATATTAGAAGTTTCTTGGGTTTATTGGTTACTACAGAAGGTTCGTTGAGGGGTTTTCTTTAATTTCCTCTCCATTGACAGCATTGACTCAAAAAAAGGCTAAGTTCATATGGTTCGAAGAATGTGAGAAGAGTTTTCACAAATTTAAGGATAGATTGACTTCCGCTCCTGTGTTGACCTTACCAGAAGGGACTTATGCTTGTGTTGTTTATTGTGATGCCTCGAGAATTAGGTTAGGATGTGTACTTATGCAAAATGGGAAAGTTATTACCTATGCTTCAAGGCAACTTAGGGTTCATGAAAAGAATTATCCTATCTATGACCTTGAACTAGCGGCGTTTGTTTTCGCCTTAAAGATTTGGAGGCACTATTTGTATGGTGTTCATGTAGATGTATTTACCAACCATAAGAGTTTACAGTACGTGTTTAATCAGAAGAATCAAAATCTTCACGAAAGAAGGTGGCTTGAGTTATTGAAAGAATATTATATGAGTGACCTCTATCACCCCGGTAAAGAGAATGTGGTGGCGAATGCTCTTAGTCGGTTATATATGGATAGTGTTGCTCATATTGAAGAAGATAAGAAGGATTTGGTTCGAGATGTTCATAGATTGGCCCGGTTGGGTGTTCAGTTAGTGGACTCCACCAAGGGTGGTGTTATGGTCCACAATGGTTTAGAACCATCTTTGTGACGGATGTGAAAGTCAAGCAAGGTCTTCACCCAACTTTGGTTGAATTGAAGGAAACGGTTCTTAAGAAGTCCATTAAGGCCTTCTCTATATGGGAAGATGGTGTACTTAGATACCAAGGTCGTTTGTGTGTTCCTAATGTTTATGACTTGAGGGGACATATGTTGTCAGAAGCCCATAGTTCTTAGTATTCCATTCACCCAGGAGCCACCAAAATGTACCGTGATTTGCGGGAGATCTATTGGTGGAATGGAATGAAGAAGGATATTGCGGGATTTGTGGCTAAGTTTCCTAATTGCCAACAAGTGAAAGTTGAAAATCAGAAATCAGGAGATTTATCCCAAGACATCATCATTCCTACTTGGAAGTGGGAAGATTTAAATATGGACTTCATTGTTGGTTTGCCTTGCACCCGACGACAACATGACTCTATTTTGGTTATAGTAGATCAAATGATGAAATCAGCTCATTTTATTCCCGTCAAGATTTCTTACTCAGTAGAGGAATATGCTAAGTTGTATCTCCGAGAGATGGTAAAGTTGCATGGACTGCCTTTGTCCGTTATCTTCGATCGTGGTACTCAATTCACTTCTCAGTTTTGGAAATCTTTCCAAAAGGGTCTTGGTACTCGTGTTAAGCTTAGTACAACCTTCATCCACAAACCAATGGGCAAGCGGAGCGTACTATCCAAACTTTGGAAGATATGTTGAGAGCTTGTGTGATTGATTTCAAGGGTTATTGGGATGATCACTTGCCTTTGATTGAGGTTGTATATAACAATAGTTATCACTTGAGTATTGGTATGGCTCCATTTGAGGCCCTTTATGGTAGGTGGCGTAGATCTTCTATAGGATTGTTTAAGGTGGGTGAAGTTGCCCTAATAGGTCTCGAGTTGGTACATGAGGCCATGGAAAACGTTCTACTTATTAGAGAAAGGTTGAAAACGTCTCAAAGTCGGCAAAAGTCATATGCCAATGTAAGAAGAAGATATCTTAAGTTTGATGTTCATGATTAGGTTTACTTGAAAATATTACCCATGAAGGGTGTGATGAGGTTTGGTAAGAAAGGAAAGCTTAGTCCCAGATATGTAGGCCCATATAAGATTTTGAGACGTGTTGGTAAGGTTTCTTATGAACTTGAACTGCCTAACGAATTGACATCGGTGCATCCAGTTTTCCAAGTCTCTTTGTTAAAGAAAGGTGTTGGTGATCCGACATCTATAGTTCCCTTAGAAGGTTTGGGAGTTAAGGAGAATCTTTCTTATGAGGAAGCCCCGGTTGAGATTTTACACCTGCAGGTCAAGAAGTTGAGAAAATGAGTCAACTTGATTGATTTCTACATGTTTATGTGCATTTGAGTATGAGTTGCATATAGACTTCATGATAATATGTTTTGAATATACTTTAGCTTGGAGTTGATGTTTCCTCCTCAGATATGCGCATTTATGTGATTACATTCATGTTGGGCTGGTAGGTCTAGTTCTTATCTTCCTTATGATGATTTCAATATGTTCTAGCTTGGAGTCGAGGTTCCTCCTTGGCTATGTGCATTTTGATGAAGTTGCATGCATGATGGGTTGCTAGTTTAGAGTCCTTCTCTTCTTGTGATATCTAGGATCTAATTCTAGGATGAATGTTCCTAAGGGGAAGATAATGTAACACCCCGAAATCAAGAAACCTAGAAAAGAGAGTCAAGTGGGAGGTCACCAGCCCTCCACTGAGCCAAAGCACCCTTCATAGAATCCCTCAGGGGTCGTGAAGGGAACCACGGCTTGTGGTGGTGCTCATGGAAGCCTTCTAGTGGTCGGCAAAGATGGACTCTCCTCCCACATGCCCATAGATGCCTCATGAAGGGCACCACGGCTCGTGGTGGTGCCCGTGAAGGAGTAGGTAGTGTGCTCCCCAAGGCTGGCTCCTCTCGCTACGACCCAGATGGCTCGTGAAGAGCCACATGGGTCATGATGGTGGCCATGAAGGGTAGGCATAATTCCCCCAAGCCACTGGTCAAGGACCACGACTTCCACTATGACCTGTGACGTCCTTGACGAGCCGTGTGGGCCTCCATCTAGAGGTTTGCATTAGCTGTAAGCCAGGGTCAGTTGGGTCTTTTTCTAATTATGTTATTTTGATACTATTTCGTTTTACCCATACCTAGGACCCCTATATAAGTATTTTTAACCCCAAATTCAACCCATTCAAGTCATTCTCTTAAATTTACCAAAGAAGATCAAGTTCTTCCTCTCCAAAATATTTCTCTCTAGAAAACTTGAAGTAGAAGAACGGTTCAACCTAGGGTTTCAAGGCAAGTCTCCAATTCCACCATTAAAGGCAAGCTTTTGGCATTGAGGTATGATAGTTTTCATCGATGGATTCCTTCTATTCATAGAGTTCCTAAATTCTCCTATTTTCTAAGTTAGAATTCCCCAATTAAGTTAGGATTTTTTTCTATGTTGTGGGTTCCTTTAATGATTGATCTAATTGATTGATTTATGATTTGTGATGCGTGAATTGAGTAAATCTCATGATTTTATGATGATTCCCCATGAACCCATGGGCTGAGCCAATCATTTTCTGGCCCACACAAAAAATGGGCTAGCCCAGCATGACCCGTCAAATTTCAAAGCCTGTATGGGTTAACCCGGATATGGTGCGTCAGCTCATATTGACAGCTTTAGGTTCAAGAATGCACACCTTATACAACTTATGCTGAAATGGTAGAGTTACTAACCAATTTATATAATGTCAACCTCTATTATGAAAATCATACCTCTATTAATCATATGGAAGTTTTGGAGGTCGATATGTGCAAAGAAGTACAGAGCTAAGACACCTACACTAAAAAGATTTGTTGCACTAATCTCCTTTAGTCTGTCTCAGTTTACTAAGCAGAGCTTTGGGAAACTAAATTTTGATATAAGATGGAAAAGCTTAAACATTCTTATTGGTTCTCTTGTAGAAACTACAATGCACATGTTGGTGAAGTAGGATAATCCATAACTTTTGCTTGTTAAGGTTAATATTAATGGTAGTTGCATTGATGGGAATTGGTGGAGTCATCAGGCAATGGGAGGTCCATCATGGAATAGTAACTCTTTATCAGACTAGGTACAAGTAATTGGTATGAAGGGAGACCTATGTTGACGAGTTTACAACATTGTACTGATTAGGAAATACGCAAGATCATTGTTGTAACACCTTAGATTTGAAAAGAAGGAAAATTGTAGGTTTTCTAGAGCTTGTGACTATTTCTACAGACCCAATCGATGGACCGTAGGTCCTCTTAGAACCGTAGGTAGCAAGTCAAATGATTTTCAAATGTCAAGTTTTGGTACCCTTTTTTATGGTTCACCGGGATGGTCTGTTGTTCAATGTACGAGTCGTAGGTAGGTCCCGTAGGTGATTCCCAAACTTGGTGAAATTTTGAGGGCCAAGTTGGACTATTAGTGGACATGCATGGACTGTTGGTTGAATAACAGACCATACATGGGTCTCGTCATTCTAGGGTCAAGAAACAAGTTCTTGAACCCCCACCAACGGTTGACCAGGACGGTCCGTAAATGGACTTACGAACTGTAGGTCCCAATGCCGATGGTGGTCGACAATTATTTTTAAAGGAGATTTTGGATCTTTTCCAAATTATTCTAACCCAATACTACGTCGTTTTACCCCTAAATCTAAACCGTATAAATACCCTTCACCCTTAGAAAAATCCCCCAATTTATTCATTCTCTCAAATTCCTTAAGTCTATCCAAGGTTTTCTCCAAAAATCTTCTCTCTAGATCATGGAAGAAAAAGTTAAGGTTCTTCAAGTTCAAGTATCATTTATTCATCATTGCTTAGGGCTTCAATCAAGGTATGTAGGGATTTTATCAATGGGTTCAATTAACCTATTTAGTCCCCAAGGTTTCTTCAATTCTCCAATTTAATTTTCCAAGATTTTATTAGATTTTCACTCATTTCCTCATGGGTTCTATTTGTATGGATTCAATTAATTTATTATGATATTATTTTGATGATTTGGATTTAATTTCATGATTTTCAACCAATTGAATGTGAACCCATGCATTGATCTATGAATTTTGACTATGAACCCTAATTTACATGAATTTATGAAGAAGCTTGAATCTATGAAAATGTTTTATGAAATTATGAATGTTTCATGAAATAAACATTTATGACTCAAGTAAGCTTACAGATAAAGGTATCTATATGTTCTATGATGCTTGACAACATGACACAGATGACATCTAGATTGTCCCTTAATGTCTTTGAGCTATTTTCCTAAATTAGGTCTTGATTAGTATTGTATCCAGCTATGCCAACAATGATTACATATCACGCTTTCAAAACTATTTCCATTAGTAGTAGGGCATTTCTAGCATGAAGTGAATGACTATGGGCCTTTAGAAGCTATTATAAAAAGATCATGGATGGTGAAAAGGTTTCTCACGCATGGTCTAAGGAGCTATCCTATGATAAGACAAGCGGTGAATACACATGTCCCTTAATGATAAGACAAGTTAAGATCAATGACTATTTCATGGGATTTATGCTAAGCACCAAGTGGACTAGCAACGAATACCCATGTCCCATAAACTATGTTCCATCATAGGATGATTTTCTTAGATAGACATTAGCTAGTGGATTCACATAAGCTAGAAATTCATGATTCTTACTTTGGCAAGTAGGAAACCCCTTTTCGGTGTGGGGTAGATACTTGATTCCATGTTATAGCTCACATGGTCTATATGTCGGTTAATGGTAAAATTCCTACAAAATGAGCTAAGTTAACTACTAATGTTTTATAAATCTTCTTAAATGATTTTACTATGTTTTAACTTTTTCATGCATTTCATGTTTTCAATTATGTCCCTTTATGATCATGTCTCATATTGTATTGCATTCCCCTCATACTTAGTACATTCCATGTACTAATGCATACTTGTACCTACATTGTTTCACTAATGTAGGGCATGACAACTCTTCTCCTTTCGTTCATGGCTAGTTGATTGTTTTAAAGATTTGAAGACTTGGTGGGTCCTCATACATTCGAGGACGATGTCCCTTTTATAGCTTTATGTCATTTCCATTTTTCAAGCTTGGGTTACGTCTCAATCACTTTCCTTATAATGTACTAGCTGGCTTTGAGCCTTATGTTAGACTTTTAATTTTGTCACACTCTTTATAATATAAAACGGTCTTTTGAATTCTTAAATTTTATTATTTTGTATGATGGATAGTAAGTGGCTTGTATAGGGTCTCTTGGGGTCTTATACGACATGTTACAACTAGGGTGTAGTTTGGGTCTTTACAAACATGGTATTCAGAGCATAAGGATTAGAAAGGTCCTAGGATGTCTTATAAGCCACATTGAGTAGAGTCTTGTTCATGAGTGTGAAGTGCACCACATTTATGAATGAGAGACTATAAGATGTTTATGAAAGATCACTTCTTTGATTACTCTAAAGTCATTCCATAGAGTTCACCTCTATAAAGGTCCTCCTCTCCTAACCCCTATTTATGTTTTTTAGAATATACCTCTACGAAGGAATCCTGTGAGAAGGTATATGAATGCTCGTGAAAATTTGGAGCCCGAGGTTCCCCAAGTGTTGGTCGACCCTTTGGCCGAGCAAGTGACTAATGATGAGTTTCTAGCCGCAATTCACGCATTGGCTCAAGCTGTGATGGCTCAAGCAAAGAGAGAGGTTGTGGCTCCCATGAACCCAAGGGTGGATACGGCAGTGACAAGGGTGAGAATTAACTAAAATGAATCCTTCAGAATTTCATGGGTCTAAAGTTAAGGAACATCCTTAAGAGTTTATTGATGGGGTTTATAAGATAGTGGGAATCATAGGTATCACTTCGGTGGAAAGGCGAAATTGGCTTCTTATCAACTTAAGGGTGTTGCTCAAGTTTGGTTTAACCAATGGAAGGAAAATAAGGTAGTAAATGCAGGTCTTATTTATTGGGAGAAATTTAAGGTTGCTTTTCTTGGTAGGCTCTTTTGCCTTATGATGAGGGAGGAAAAGGTACTTGAGTTCATTGACCTTCGTGAAGGGAATATAAGTGTGAAGAAGTATGCTTTGAAATTCTTGCTATTGTCCAAATACACTCCAACTATGGTTGCCGATCAAAGGGCAAGGATGAGTAAATTTGTGTCGGGTGCTTCTGACTTGGTGGTCAAAGAATGCCTAACCACCATGCTTGTTAAGGAAATGAATGTCTACTGTTTGATGGTTCATGCACAAGAAATAGAAGAGGAGAAGCTTAAGAAGAAAACTACGGATTTACAGATGGCAAGAAAGGATAATAGTGATTTCTCACATTCAAGGTCCAGTGGAGATAATTGTTCCCAAGTAATGGTTCTAGTGAGAAAATGGGATCCAAGTGTTGAGAGTGTGTAAAAATAGATAGGGGTGACTGTCGAGCTAGTTCTAATGCATGTTTTGGTTGTGGTAAAATGGATCATAAGATAAGGGATTGTCCTACGGTTGCTAAGAATGAGGGATATAATTATTGGTGAACTCAACCTTACCGTTCTTCAGGTCCTAATGATGGTAAGAAACATAATAGGTTTTATGCTCTTGATACTCGACAAGATCATAAGGGTTCCCCGAATGCGGTAATTGGTGAGTTATGGTCTTTTAGCTTGTATTTATGTCACTCCCCGAGCCTACATCCTCGGTGGGACTGGCACTCGAGAACCATTGTTGGCCCTAAGCGAACTCTTAGCCTGGCTTACTTACTCGGCAGAAGACTTAATTCAACAAACAAAAGTCTATGTAATAAACTGGAATGTTATAATGGAACATTCAACTTGGCCATTAAGGCAAACTCAAGCCTTAAGATAAGATAATGACAATGAAAAGACTAAAGAACTAACATCTAACTATCTATGAAGCCTCTAAAACAACTGAGATGGATGTCAGGACAAACCTGACAACATCCTAATGAACTAATAAAATAACTGAAATAAATAAAAAGGAGTCCTCCGGAATGCAAGGAGGCTCACCAACTGACTCTGGAGTGCTCACTGGATCAACAATACGCTAGATGTCGATCCTAGTTACATGTGTCTACATCATAATAAGATGCAGGCCAACTGGCATCAGTACATTGAGTGTACGAGTATGCGAGTTGGAATGCTAAACACAACATATTCTTGAAAAGAATTTGAAGAGCTTACCTGGCTCAACTCAACTCAATAACTGAACTCATTTCAATATAAAGCAGTTTAAAACAAGTGCAATATAAAGAAAAGTTGTTTAAAACATGATGTCAACTCTGTGTGTATGCAAAGATACATATAACTCTGAAATGTATGTAAAAATACAATAAACTATGTAATATAAGAATACAATTACTTCTGTGGGAGCTTCTCTAACCAACAACCATCACGTAAGAGCTATTGTGATGATACAGCATTTTGCCTCACGCTGCCAGGGACGTCCTATACCTTGCCGAGAGTATAGAACCTGAACTACTAAGTGGATCCACTAGTCTATGCTAAAAAACACTAAAGGAATCATCTAAAAAGTATGACCCTTTTCTACCCATGATGGCTACATAGTTTATGGGGGCTGTGAGTTGTCTGAACTATCCCCCATATCGAAGCTCAATACTACTCCCAAAAATATAATATTAGTTCTTATGTTTAAAAACATACTTCTTTTTGTGATTTGAGATTAGTGCTCAAAAACTTAGCTCAAAGGCTATCTTGGAAATCACAGTTTCCTCTCTTTCTTCATTTAGAAAGCGATTACTCTTTTCTGAAAACCAGCCCAAAGGCTCTTTGGAAATCGAGGCTTCTTATCTTGTTTAAATTTGAAAACATTTAAAACCCTTTGGGAATACATAGTCCTCATATACTTTTGAAGAAATGAACTTCAAACTTTACTCTTTAATCTTTACTCAAACTTGAACTTTAAGTCTTAAAACAAAGTTAAAACATTTGGAAAACTCTAAGAACTTCTCTTGACTTTGATATTAACTTTCCTTGAATTGGATTATGGATTCAAGGTTCATGATCTCATGTTTATGGATGATTTCATGATATTTAGATGTACCTAAGAGTGTTGGAATCAACTAGAAAACTTAGGTACATTGCTAAGAAACTAGTACGAAAAGATGGGGGACGAATGGGAAGAACTGGTGTCCCTGGCGCTCTGAGAAGCGTGGGGCGCCAGCCTTGAAACTTCAGAGAGCTGGGTGGGGCGCCCCAAGACCCAAACTTCATAGACTTTTTTGGGGGGCGCTGAGAGGCGCAGCGCCCTAACCCCCTTACCCAGATTTTTACGAATTTTCTCCTTCATTTTTCAACTCTAAACCCTCTAAACTCGATTGGTTCTTTCCCCAAACACTTAGAATTATCAATACCTTTAATATACATCAGATTCTACTCGATAAACACAACTAATAACATGAATCAATCTCAAGAAAACTCCAATCAACGCAACCCACAAGAATTCAATGAATTTCATCAAGAACTCAAGGATTTACTTTCAAATCTAATAACTTCACTGAAATTGAATCATGATTGGCACGTGGGTGAACTAACCCAATGCTATGTGATCTCACATACCTTGTAGGGATCACCCCCGACGAAATCCACAAGCTAAACTCGACGAATCTTACTTCTCTTCTCCTTTCTCCTCTTCTTTTCTCTTTTCTCCAAGCCCTAGCGTATTTTGGTAAAAGCATAAATTGATATAATTCTGATTAGACCCTAACTTAATTACCAAAAATGAAATAAAATAATTGGGCAAGGAAAAGACCAAACTACCCTTTCAAAATCTGGATTGGACTTTCCTTATTCCAACAGCCCAACTTCCAAAAAGCATAACTCACTCATACGAACTTGGAATTGCACAAACTCAGCGTCGTTGGAAAGAGAATTCCAAGATATTTCCTACCATATCTGGAAGTACCTCTAACTCATCCTGAGCTAGAAGTTATGGCCGTTTGAAGTTGGACAAAACTCAACTTTTTCTAACTTAACAAAATTTCCAGATTTTCATTCTTTCCAAAAATGACTATTTCTAATTATTAGCTTCTTCCTAGTTATTTCATATTGCGAGATCTTACAATTTATGTATTGCTTGGTATTGATGTTTGATTGGCTATGGCAAGACTCAATGTATTGTAATTGTGTTTGAAGTTAACCTTGAAATCTTTATGGAAATTCTTTAAGTGTTTACTTGTATCAATGGTTTTGAGGGTGTTAATACTTTGGTGCTATGCTTGGGTTGAGGGACATGGATTTGAAAGGTTTAGAGAGGTTTTCTCCCAAGGGGGAGATAGTGTACTTCATGGTTGTGTGTGTGTGGGACTATTTAAATTGTTGTAGGGTTCCTTGCTTTAGGTTGGTACGTGAAAGGCCGGAGACGGTGTGATGTCTTAGTATCCCTATCTCTTTCTGTTATCTTCGGATCTAGCTGGAGGCATTAACCACTCATGTTCACTCTTTAGGATTCATGTGTTTTAGTCATTCCTATGCTTCCTCATGCATGCATGCTCATAAAAAATTATATTTTTTATATTTTGATTTAGCTTCATTGATTGCTTCATGATGATGTGCATTTGTATTTGATTTCCAAATAGCTATTATGACAAGATGTTTTAAAAGCATGTTTTAGCTTGATGTGTATATTCTTCCTTGATTATGTGCATTTGAGTTTGAGTTGCCTATAGGACTTATGGAATGATGTTTTGAAATGCTTTAGCTTGGGGTTAATTTTCCTCCTCGGATATGTGTATTTATGTGATTCCATTTATGTTGGGCTGATAGATCTTCTTTCTATCCTCCGTATGATGTTTTGAGTCCCGTTCGAGGAAGAATGTTCTAGAGGGGGAGATAATGTAACACCTTGAATTTGAAAAGAAGGAAACTACAGGTTTTCTAGAGCTGGTGTCTGTGTCTACGGACCCCATCGATGGACTATAGGTCATCTTATGGGTCGTAGGTGGGAACTGTAGGTGGCAAGTCAAACGATTTTCAAATATCAACTTCTAATACCCTTTTTATGGTTCACCAGGACAGTTCGTTATTCAATGTACGAGTCGTAGGTAGGTCTCGTAGGTGAGTCCCAGACTTAGTGAAATTTTGAGGGCCAAAGTTGGACTTACGATAGTCATGTACGTACTGTAGGTTGACCAATGAACCGTACATAGGTCCCATCATTCCAGGGTAAAGAAACAAGTTCCTGAACCCCCACCGACGGTTGACCAAGATGGTCCATAAATAGACTTACGAACCGTAGGTCCCACCATCGATGGTGGTCGGCAGTTATTTATTAAGGGGATTTTGGGTCTTTTCCTAATTATTCTAACCCAATACTACATCATTTTACCCCAAAATCTAAACTATGTAAATACCCTTTACCCTTAGAAATTTCCCCCAATTTATGCATTCTCTCAAATTTCCAAACCTCCAAGATTTTTTCCAAAAAGATTCTGTCTAGATCAAGGAAGTAGAATCAAGGGTTCTTCAAGTTCAAGTCTCCTTTCTTCATCATTGCTTAGGTCTTCAATCAAGGTATGTTGGGAGTTTATCAATGGGTTAAATTCACCTATTGAGTGCCCAAGGTTTCTTCAATTCTCCATTTCAATTTCCCTAGATTTGATTAGATTTTCACTCAATTCTTCATGGGTTCTATTTGTATGGATTCAATTATTTTATTATGATCTTATTTTGAAGATTTGGATTTAATTACATGCTAGTCAACCAATTCCATGTGAACCCATGCATTGATCTATGAATTTTGACTATGAACCCTAATTTACATGAATTTATGAAGAAGCTTGAATCGATGATTATGCTTTATGAAATTATTCATGTTTCATGAAAGGTATCTATATGTTCTATAAAGCTTGGTCACATGACATGAATGAAATCTATATTTTCCCTTAATGCTTTTCGGGATATTTTCCTAAATTACACCTTGATTAGTATGGTATCCGGATATGCCAATAATGATTATAGATCACGCTTTCATAACTATTTCCATTAGTAGTAGGGCATTTCTAGAATGAAGTGAATGACAATGAGCCTTAAGAAGCTATTATGAAAAGATCATGGATTGTGAAAGGTTTTCTCACGCATGGTCTAAGGAGCTATCCTATGATAAGACAAGCGGTGATTACCCATGTCCAATAATGATAAGACAAGTTAAGATTAATGATTGTTACATGGGATTTATACTTAGCACAGAGCGGACTAGGGGTGAATACCCATGTCCCATAATCTATATGCTACCATAAGATGATTGTCTTAGATAGACAATAGCTAGTGGATCCACATAAGCTACAAGTTCATGATCCTTACCTTCGAAAGTAGGACACCCCTTTTCGATGTGGGGCAGACACTAGATTCCATGTTATAGCTCGCATGGTTTTTATGTCCGTTAATGGTAAAATTCCAACAAAACGAACTAAGTAAATTACTAATGTTTTATGAATATTCATAAATGATTTTACCATGTTTTAACTTTGGCATGCACTCCATGTTTTCAATTATTTCCCTTTATGATCATGTCTCATGTTTTATTGAATTCCCCTCATACTTAGTACATTTCATGTACTAATGCATACTTGTGCCTACATTGTTTCACTAATGTAGGGCCTGACGACTCTTCTGCTTCCATTCGTGGCTAGTTGATTGCATTAGAGATTTGAAGACTTGATGAGTCCTTATACATTGGAGGACGATGTCACTTTTATAGCTTTATGTCATTTACATTTGTATGTGATGTATGGGTTATGTTCCAATCACTTTCCTTATGATACACTAGATGGCTTTGAGACTTATGTTAGACTTCCTCTTTTGTCAAAATCTATGATCTAAAACTGTCTTTTGAATTTTTTTTAAATTCTATTATCTTGTATGATGTATGCTAAGTGTCTTGTATAGGGTCTCTTGGGGTCCTATACACCATGTTACGGCTAGGGTGTACTTTGAGTCGTGACAATTGCAGAGGCTAACTTGAAACTATTGGTGAAGGCAACAAATGAAAAATCTAAGACACCATGGAGGTTCGTAGACCTTGTGGACAAGATTAAGGAGATAATGGTGGAGATAAGGGTCATAGTAAAACAATGTTATGGGGAAAACTAATAAGGTGGCAGACAAATTAGCCTCTCTTAGCCAGATGCTTAAGCAAAATTTGATTTTAACAGTCAGGACTGCCATGGTCAGAAAGAGTATGTTGCAAATAGATAGGTTGGAAATCGCGTCATTTAGGGTGCGACAACAGAAAGCAGTAGAGATTCAATTTGACCCATCTGAAGTTGCTTGAATATATTGTCTTATTAGTAGCTAGAATGTCTTTGTGAATGATACCGGGTTTGGGTTGTCAAACTCTCATTAGGCAAAGGAAGGGTAAGGTTCCCATTCCATCTCTTCCTTATATGTATATGTATTGTTGTTTCTTCGATGATATGAATAAAACAGAATGTTTAACCTAAAAAAAATTGGTGTTTAAACAGCTAACTTATAACAAAAAAAATTTGCATAATTTAAAATTCTAAAATCTAAAATATATTAGCAAATTAAAACAACCTAATAAAAATTTAAAAATCAAATTTATCCGAAAATCTAAGCAACTATTATGCTAAATTCGATGTGGAAGCTATAAACATTATATGGTGGTATTGAATTAGAGCTTTCTTTTAATTTTCAATTTAGTAAACCTATTGTTAGTTTATTTGAAACTTGAGATGCTTTTTCATACGATATAAGCATGTAGTTTATCTTCAATGCCCTCTGCTTCTTTAAAAAATAAAAATAAATCAGCTCCTTACTTTCTTGTCTTCCATTCAAATTTACATGAAACAAAACATTTTATTAGCTAATAGGAAAAGGGCAGCATGAAACTGGTTATGGAGAAGTAGAAAAAGAAAGACTACCTTTAACATTGTAATTACAACAAATATTAGCAAATGAAAGTCTAGAATATCATTGCTTCACTTGAAACATTTTAAAGCTCTACCTTTTCATGTTCTAATTTCCAATTAGGCTTAGCATTTCCTTTAAAGTGCCATCATCATATATTCGCTTTCTGGGGCAAAAGAAAAGAAAAAAAAACTAATCTAAAATTAATTAATCTCAGATTATAGGTTGTGGTGTCCATTTAAGATGAAATGTTAATCTCCCCGACTTGGCACCATCCAAGGTAAAGGTATCTTTAAATTCTCTTTCTAGTATAACTCTTGTAAGGGTCATGATGCATCTACCAATTTTGTCCTGAAATTTGCAAGTTTTGACAGAGATACATCAACTTTATAAAGTTCATAAGTTGTGGAGCAATAGTTTAATACTCAAACAAATACAAGATGGTCTAAAAGAATTTACCTTCCCAAAGGTGTCATGGTCCCAAACTTCCAATATGAGCAAATCATGTAATCCATCTTCAACTACAAAGTCAAATGTCTGGTTCCACACTGGGTTAAGGGTGTTGTTTAGAACCTAAGATTAGCAAAGAACGATGAGTAGGACAAAAGCTGCTTAATTTCAAAATTTTGAAACAAAGTAACTTAATGAAATATAAGAACATTAGGGGAAGATAATGTTTCATTCTCAGGGTATTCAAAAACTTACTCGGGTTTTATTTTTTTTTCCAGATTTTTTCATAATTAATACAACAAAAGGATCAGATTTCCCCATTAGATCTGTGACAGGTACGTCTTCTGCTGATAGTACTGTCACGGAAAGAACTCCTCTAAAGAGGATATCCCCTTTCTTCTCAGAGATTGCTTGTGAAAAATTGGCTGCCTCTGGTCTAAGGGCCTTCTCCAAGGTAGTTAGTGCATAGTCAGGTTTAAATCCCTTCATAAACACACTATCCATGCCAAAAGGACAAAATAAAAGCTCCAAGTGTACCTGTGTTAGGTGACAATAGAAGAGTTTTGGTTAAGACTCCAGTTTGCATTGATGACACAAACAAGAATTCTCTTGTGGAGAGACTACATAGCATAGACAGGCATCCTAAGTGCACAATTCATAACAAAACGAAAAATCATAAATAGAACAATAAAGAAGAGAATTTTTTTGTTTAATAGTACATACAAATTGACTCCAATAAAAACACACAAGTATTTATCTATTGGACTTTATTATATTTTATGGTTAATCAAATATCACAAACATATAACCCATTTTAATTGGAAATGTACACCTACTCTATTTTCTTTTGGGTTTTTTTATAACGTCAGTTTCTACCTCAACAAGAATCAATCTATTCAGGTGAGTGAGGTGACCTACTCTATTCCTTGTGTCCAACAAGTGTTGCATCATACTTTGGTATCTAATGCAGGGATGAAGACATTATAATACGAAAATGCAGAATAAGATAAGAATAACTAATTAAAACTATAAGTCATTTATGTCACATGGAACATAAGTTCTCATTCTGAATCTCCTTTTTATTTAAGGCTTGCACGGAATAATCAACATAACGATTATGAAAACCAATATTTTCTATCTTCTTAAGAAATGTAAAAGCAATTGTTGTTTGTCATCAAGACTCACGAGAACCAAATCAAGAGAGGTTGTAGCATTAAGAAACATGATAACACAAAAAGGAAAAACTATTCCAATCTAAACCCATAAATGATCTCAAATTTCATTTATCTGAATCTTGTAAATTATCCAGCTACTTTACATTATACAAAAACATTCAGAAAATCAATTATTTCTGCTCATATTTTGATACTAGTGGTCCTTCAGAAGGGTGTGCTAGCTTCATTAATTTGTATCAAGACACAAAATATAGAAATAACAGCTGAAAAATTCAAATGCCTCTCAAGTCGTGACTGGTCACAAATTAAATTCACATGTTTTTTGTAACTATATTATTGAAGACTATAGCTACTGCATAATTGATTTATTCATTTCCCTACAGATTAAAGATGATAGTACTAGATCATAGATCAGAGAGTATGTGGGGGTCTAAAATCATGATGGTAGAACACCATAGAGTAGAGAGTGTGGCAGGTCTAAAGGCTTTCAACCACTAAAAATTTTGGCTAGAAAGGTGAGCAAACTCTTCTTGTTTAAGATAATGATATTCTATTTTAAGAAGTAAGAGCAAAAAAGTCAATTATAGATGATGCCATTCCTATGTACATTTTTCGTTGGAGACAATTAGTTCATCCTAATAATATTTGCATGGAGATCCTAGATAATTGATAAATAAAATGTAGTTGACATGATTGCTTCTCCACTCTGAAGCTCGCAATTGGGAGCCAAGTGTCAGTTATAATTTGATGCATTCTAATGCCACAAGAAGACAAATATCAAGATATTCTTACCTGTCCTCTATTTTTTGTGTCCCTTTGGATCTCCAAATCCTTCACCAGTTTCAACCACACATCTTTCACTTTACCAGGCTCAAGGAGTTTCAAATCTATTCTAGCACAACCAATGAATTCAGCAGCTTGAATCCCTTCATCATCATACACTCTAATTGTTAAATGTTGAGTAGATATGTCTTCAACTATGAACTCAAAGTGCTCATTCCAAATCGGATTTAAGCAGTTATCCTTAATAGAGCAAACAAAATCTAGAGTTAACCATTCCTTGTTAGGAGAAAAATGAATTAAGAAGGACAACTAGTGATAGATGTTCTCTTACAATAACTTTGCTGGTTTTTGTCCTGTCACGTAGTGGACGTATAAATAGCTCAACAAAAGGATCAGACTTCCCAATGAGGTCCTTATTAGTCAACTCTTTGGCTTCGATGAGCTTGACTTGCAATACACCAACCGGCTTTAGCTCCAGATCACTACAAAGTACAAGATCAGTTTAGATTGAAACCAATGTCCTTCTTCTTGTCCTTAGTTCTTCAGGTCGAGAATATAGGATTTATTATAGAAATACCATTTCATTAGAAAATACTATTTGTATTACAATATTATTCGATATTCTACATGTCAATAAAAGACAATTTCATATGTAAAAATAGGTTTTTAGTAGTTTGTAACGGTATTGAAATTTTCCCCTACTTTATTTTGATTTTTTTTCCTTTTTGGACTTGATTCTTCATTTTTCTTGATTTTTCTCTACTTAAAGAGAAGTTACCAATATAGACCGATAAAAATGATCAGAAGAAACAATTGGGCAATAATTAAGCAAGAGGTCGCAAAAGTGATATCTATTTCAAAGGATGACAACTTATATCATTTTGATTAGGATATACATTTTATAGGGATAAAAAGTTTAATTTATTGTTTAAAACTATTTCGTTGTTCTTTCTTAATTCACTTGTTCAAACAAAAAAAAAAATTAGTTTTAAGTGGTAAAAAATGTCAAGTAATGAATATAATGTTTATTAGGAAATTAGAACACCTATAGTCTCCTGGTAATATGGGAACAATATTACGGACAGGCCAAGTGATAGAATCTTCAATTGCATCCCGTATTGTACCCTGTGCATGCAGATTGAATGCCATCAAAAGATCATTCAACTAAGAGTTTGTTGTACCAATAAAATACATGTTTCTCAATTAGAATTCACAAATGTTAGCTATAAATACTTATTGTATGAATACTCATCGTCAATTAACTAACTAATTACAAAAAAGTAAGAGAGTTAGACCAATGATCAAGAACAAGGGATGTCATCCATGTTTTCAACTCTTCTCAATTTATGAAAATCACTTGACAACAAAGCTTTAAAATCTTAGTAAAATTAAAAAAACACTTAAAAAATGTCACTTAGCCAAAATTAACAGTCATGTGAAATGTCACTTGTATGTATAATATGCGCTAACTAAGAAAATATGTGCTTACAAGGGAAATAAATGAAAAATGAGTATTCATATCGGCTATTTATATGTGGGAAATGTACATGAATGAGAAAGAGGTATATTCATTCAATAACAAAAACATAAGACATTTCAAACCTCAATGGCATCTGATACTCCAGGAAGAGCTGATATATCACCACCCACAACTTTGAGAGTGAAATCCAAATTTTTCTACAGGTAGAAATATGCAGGACAAATATAATATCAGAACCTTGATTGTGAAACATTATTTTTTTCGTATAAACAAGAACGAAAATGGAACAAAATACAAATCTATATATGCATATCAAGTATTTAATCCATTTATATATCATGTTTGTCATACATAAATAGTACATAAAATAAAAGTTTGTGCTCACCTTGTGACGCAAGGAGTAACAAACAGCTCCGAAACAAGGAAGCTCAGCAACCAGTGGTTTTAATATCAAACGAAAAACACCAGTGAAGCCAATATTCTTGACCTGCATTAAAAATGGATTAGGAGAAGAGTGAAAAATATGTGAGATGATTCTTCATCAATTGTGATGTCTCCATGATTATTATACTGATCTTTAAAAAAAATGGATTTTCTTACCTCTATTATTTTAGAAGGACATTTCGATGTAAATATAATTATGTCCAAGACTCAAGAGTCAACAAAGAAAGTAGTTCCTATGTCACTTGAGCTGATGATAACAAGATTGACCAAGGAAGTAAATGTTTGTTTCAGTTAAAAGACATATAAATAAAGATTGACTCTCACATTTATTGAGAACACGAAATATAGTGTCTTAAGGCATAGCTACTGCGTTATTTTGATATTTCTTCCATTCACACGAGTGTTGATTTTCGGTGATTAATGGAGGTCTTTAAGAAATTTAGGGAGAAATAAAATTCTTAAAATATTTAATAGAACGCATAGAAATGGATGTAAAGTAATTTTTCGAAAGTACCTGTATAGGTAGTCCTACACCAACTAAAGTCTTAATATCCAGAACAATATTGGGATTTCCATCCCACTGCATTTCCAACTCCATAATAATTTCTCCAGGATCACCATCAAGAAGGGAAACTCCTAAAAAGGTAAAAGGAGACGTTGGAGAAGTTAAATTATTCCAATCAAATATAGAAAATGATTTTTCCTTGGTTCATAATTGGAAGTGTAATATCTAGCCAATCATAGAAAAAGTCATAATTTATAAATAGTTTTAAAATGTGGTGGAAACTATTCAACAAACCTGTGAATGATGGAGCCACAGTACCCAATGTGAGCTTTGAAAATTTCAAAGCAGCTAAGATAGATGGTCTATATTGCTCAAGAACTGGCTCCACAGAGGTTCTTATCAATTCTGATGCGGCCTAAGCAGAGAATATATAAAATGACACAAAATAGTAAAAACCAAAAGGTGTGCTAGAAGAGAGTAATTACCTCATCAACATAAGGCCAAATTTTTTCTAAGTGATGATTAAGCCAATTCAACTGTAATTTAACAAAAGCCATTATTAGAAAATTGAACTAGTAAAAAACAAAAGTAATAAGCAAACGTAACTCAACTTTTGCTTTTGTGAAAAGACTACCCAAGAAGGGTATGCTTCAGGGGGCAAAAGTTTTCTTGAATCTTGGACTGTCATCCTGGCAAATGTTGTTATGGATTTTGCCTATAAAATAGAATATATATATATAAATATAAAAAAATACAAAATTTCAATTGAAATATAATGAGAAAAGAAAAGAATACCAAATCAATGCGAGCTTTGGATCTGTTATTTTGAAAGCGAGCAAAACAAATAATGAGACCAACACCCAATGTCGCACCTAGGATAAAACCCATGAAGAAACCCATGATTATGTGAAAACAAATTTGATATATATATTTAAAACAAGTGTAGATTCTTTTTGAAAGAAACAAGTTTTTTTTTTTTGATTGGAGAAAATGTTGGGAGTTATGAGAGGAAGGAAGAAAGGAAACCGCGGGACCAGGGGAGAGAGGGTAACAAAATTTTGATTCAGAAGTTGAGGCTTACTCTTAAAGCTCTTTTATGCCACCGCGTGTCACCTAATTTTATTGAAAAGATTTCAGTTTTTAAGTATGTAATTTTTTCCCCTCACTTCATGTTGTTTCTTCTTCTTCTTCAATACTATTCGATTCTTAATGTGATACAATTTTTTGTTTGTACAATAATAGGGGAAAATAAAATGATAAGAAAGTGAAAACAAAATGAAAAAGTAAAAATTGATTCTTTATTTGCTCCTTTTGTTTTTCTGACTTTGATAATTTCTTCATTGATTATAATTTTAACTAAGAAATTTTTATATCTTTACTTATATTTCTTTGCTTAGGTGTGTGATTATTGCTGATTAGATAAATCATCATAGACTAGAATTGGAATATCTACGTTTCATGGTGTTTATTTTCATTACATAATGATCATTAAAATTAATCATAAAGACTTTTGGATTTTCTAAACTAAAAAAGTTGGGTAATAAAGGAATGTAGTTAAGAAATGACTTTTGCATTCTCTAATATAAAAAACATAAAAATGAGGGGAAATAAGAAAAATGTGAAAAAATGGAAAATGCATAAGTACCCCCAAATCTATGCCCGAAATCTCAGAGACACACTTATACTATACTAAGGTCCTATTACCCCCCGAAATTATTTTTTTTTTTTTTTTTTTTTTTTTTTTTTTTTTTTTTTTT
>JAJOOR010014194.1:0-29229 GCA_036250505.1 Solanum acaule | reverse complement strand
TATATAAAAACGTCTTTTAACTTTGTGGTCTTAAAGATGTGCCCCCCACCCCCAGGAAAAAAGAGTATTCTATATTAAACTGAATAAAAATAAAAGTATAACAAATAAATTAGAAACGGATGAGTACCTATTAAATCTAGTTTGGACTCTTCAGACAAGTTTTTGATCAAATCATTTTTCTTGAATAGTTTGAGACTTTGCACAACTTGAACACCAAGTTGTAGTTTGTGCAACATAAAATCATTTCACTTCTTGTCAAGTTGAAGTTGTTGCAAAAGTATATTTATGACTATGAAAATGAGAACATATTAATTTTCTAGATAGTCTTCTAGTTTGAGGTTGAGTATTTCTATTTTCCTTGTGGCATCAACTTTTATTGATCTTCTAGTAATTGTATAATTGAACAACTCTCACAATTTTTCTTGTTGAATACAAAACTTAAAAAATTTGTAGTTTAAAAGTTTGAGAACACCTCTCTATTTATAAACAACAAAGGATAGTATGAAAAGGTAATTATCGTGCTTTATCAGATAAGTCACAACCCTTCAGAAAAAATCACAACTCATCGAAAAAGTTACAAATTTTCGAAAATGTTACTACCCATTAATGTGAAAAGGTGTCAGCTTTTAAGTTGAGGGTATTTTAGTAATTTAACATTCAAGTTAGGGAGTTCATGCTTTTAAGGTAGTATAGATAAAAATGCATGCATTACATGTAATTATTATAAAATTTGTAACACTACATTATTAACACATTAATAATGTATATTAGAGTATATGGTTTAAGTTATCGATAATACAATTAGCTCATATAAAATCATATTTTCATTTATTACTAGCTTATTTTGGCACTAATAATTTTATATCATATTACAAACACATTATTTATTTGTCATGACTCAAAAAAAGACGTGATGTCACTCGTCTTATCCCACCAAAACAAGTCAGCCTAAAACCTAATCATTATTATAAAATGCAGAAATAAACTATAACAAAAAAAATGTAACAATTTATAATGCGGATTACAAGTCAACTTAAGTAAATCCCCAAAACCTAGTTGTCACGTGCACAAGTGTCTAATGTATTACACTAGAATAGAAAGAAAACATAACTCTCAAATGATGTTGTCTCTAAAATAGATCAAGATCATAAATAGGAGTAAGAAAGTCTACTGAGATGATAAACAACTGCCTCACAAATCTCCAAAAATGGGCTAGTAAGCTATAAAAATGTAGAAGCAAGGGGTGATTACCAAACCACACGGTACTCAATAAGAAAACTCCTAAACACAAAGCTAAGAGTATAGAATACATGTACTTCTGCCACTCCAACCGAACTTCCACAACTACAACATGTAAAAACTAGCCTAACCTAACAATGCACTATTTAAATATCTCATATCTCAATAACAACTCTCCAACAATTACAGATCAATAGTATATCAGATCAAGTCATAATCACTAGTTCCACAGAAAGGCACTCACAAGTTCACATTTGATATAGATATGTAGTGCAATGAAATGTGTAGTGATGCATGTCTTACCTAATGACACACACATGTTGTCTCTCAGTCCAAGTGTCATGGGGGACATATATGTCCATGCATCCATTGTGACATGCGAGACGACACTTGATAATCGAATTCGCCTCGGCGTACAACATGTTCCTCAAATTATAATTGTCACAACTTAATTTTTCAGGTAATGATGGTACCTACTATATTCCACCAGTAGGTAAGCCTAACCCTTAGCCTGGACCCATAAACAATGAGCCACCAAGCAGAAGCCAACAATTAAAAGCGTTAAGCTTATATCAAGCGAAGAAAGGATAATCAACGAAAAATAATATAGAAACCATCCAAAGACCTAGCATCAGTCATTAGTTGAGCATTTAATCCAACATAAGAGTACAAAACTTCTACAAATACAAGATAAGCACAGGATGTCTTTGAATACAACATAAAGATTAAGCCTAGCCAAAAATAGATTGAAACTCACAACTCCGGACACTAGGAGCTCACCCAAGTCTCCAAAAACTCTAAGCTGTTCTGCATGACTCCAATTAACGGTTATAACTCAAACTGAGATTTGTAGGGGGCAGAAGTGTAGTATGAGTAAAAACACGGTATATTGTACGCAACGTTAGACTAAGCTATAAAGATAACACAAGCATAAAAAACAAGTAATAGGGAAAATATAACATAAGTAACTAAACAAAAAATACTAAAATAGAGAGGAGATGGAGAATAGAAACAGGAAACTTATTTTTTTGTTTCTTCTATTTTCTCAAATTATTATTTAATTATATTTATTATGGTGATTTCTAAAATATATGAGAAGAAAAAAAATTAACAATTCCTAAAATAAATGGTAAGAGGTATTAGTAAAATTAATTTAGACTTCTAAAATATATGGAAAGAAGAATTAGTAAAAAAACTCCAAAATTAAAATACATGCGAAGGGGAGGTGGGGAACTAATGTTTAGGTGAGGGTAATTTTATTGTATTTTACTATTAAAATAAGGATACTAATTAATCTTGGAACCTAACTTGCATTTGTAGGATCCAAGTTATTCCTTCTTGAAATTAAACGTGAACAAAATATTTAAAGACTCCAAGTTAAAATCTACCTTACCTTGCCATATTTAGAATCTTGGATTTTTTATGTGACATCTTGCAATTTGAAATAGCTATGAAGAAGCTTGAAATTTGAAATAGTCTTTTTTGGGAAGAATTCAAAATTTGGAAATTTGGTTAAGTATGGAAAAAAAGTGAGTTTTTGGTCAACTTTGAACGGTCGTAACTCCTAGGTCAGAATGATTTAGGTGTATTTCCAGTTATGTTTGGAAAGCTCTTGGAATGATCTTTCCAACGCCGCCGAGTTTGCTCGATTTCGAGTTCGTATGAGTGAGTTATGCCCTTTGGAAGTTGGGCTGTTGGCATAGGGCAGTTTAGTCCGAATTTGTAAGGGTATTTTGGTTTTTTCCCTAACCATTTCTTTTGGTTATACTAAGGGTCTAGACTGATTTTAAATCAGTTTTCCCTTTGAAGGGTTAGGGTTAGGGTTTGTGAGTGAAGAGAGAAAGAAGAGGAGAAAGAGAAGAAGAAGCAAGGTTCGTCAAGATCGTCGTGGTTTTCGTCGGGGGTGATCCCTATTAAGGTATGTGAGATCATAGTGTTGGGTTTGTTCATTCCCCCACACACCAAACTTGTTTTAATTTCGAGAAAAAGATTGGTTGTGGTTGTTGAAAGTCTTGTGGTTGTGTTGAAGTTTCTTGTTGGTTTGGTACATGTTTTCGGTTGTGATTTCGAGTTGAATCTATTGTATGTTGAGGGTTTTAATGATTATGAGTGTTTGGGGCTGGAACCTTTGATGTTGAGAGGGTTTAGAGTTGGAGAAACTAAGGAGAAAAGTCGGAATTTCGGGGGAAAAGGGTGGGGTGTCGCGCCGGCCAGCGCGCCCCGAAAGAGTTTCTGAACTTCCACCCTTGGGGCGGCGCGCCATGCAGTGCTCCCCATCAGCCCCTCTGAAGTCTGAGGGCTGGCGTCCCGCGCCTCTCAGAGCGCCAAGGACACCAATCCTTCCCATTCCTTCCCCACTTTTTCATGCATGTTCCATGGTAATGTACCTATGTTTCATAGTTGTTTTCAACACTCTAAGGAACATCTAAACATCACGAACTCATCCATAAACATGAGATCATTACCCTTGAATCCATAACCCAATTCGAGGAAATTTAGGATCAAAGTCAAGTGAAGTTAGAGTCAAGCTTAGAAGTTAAGAAGCAAGTCTTTAAAGTTTTTCAAGAGACTTTATTGAACGTTTTAATGTCGTTTTAAGGCTCAAGTTTCAAGTTAAGCCAAGAGTATATAGTTGAGTTCATTCTCAAAAGTTATTAGGGAACTAAGTATTTCCAAAGAAGTTTATAAATGTTTTTACATTTGAGTGAACAAGGAATTATGTTTTCCAAGAGAGCCTTTGGGCTAAGCTTTGAGCAATTTTCTCAAACTAAAAAAAAGATGTTTTTAAAACACTTATGAGCCAAAGTATTTTTGGGAGTAGTATTGAGCACCGAATTGGGGACGCGAGTTCATATTAATTCAACTCTCCATAAGAACCATGTAGCCAACATGCATGGGATCTAGCGGGTCATTCTTTTTAGATGATCACGTAAGTTAAGCTAGTGGATCCACTAAGTTAAGTAAGGTCCTATATCATGGCAAGGTATAGGATGGTCCTTGGGCAACGTGAGGTAAAACGTTGTATCATAACTAGGGCTCATAGTGGTGGTTGTCGGTTAAAGAATCTCCCACTAAAGTTATATTACTTTTATATGAGTAAAGTTGAGTTTGTTATGATTTTATCCTTAACGAACTAAGTTGTTAACACTGTTTTGCAAGCTTTATATATTTCATGTGTCTTATTGCTTTACATTTGAGTTCAATTATTCATGAGTTGAACAGAGCCAAGGTAAGTGTTCCTTTGTACCTCTTTCAAGCTTAAGTTGTTGTCTAGCTTTCCAGCTCGCATAATCGTACATTCAATGTACTGATGCCAGTTGGCTTGCATCTTATTATGATGCAGATGCAGGTATTCAGGATAACATCCAGCATGCCGTTGATCCAGTTGAGCACTCTAGAGTCAGTAGTGAGCCTCCTTGCCTTCCGGAGGACTCTATTATTTTGTGTTCCTAGTTTTGTTTTATTAGGATGTTACGGGGTCTGTCCCAACATCCATCTCAGTATTATAGAGGCTTCATAGATAGTCAGTCAGTTAGTATTGAGTCTCTCAGCTATATATATATATAAGCATTCTATTTTGAGACACGAGTTGCCTTTTTGGCCAGATTTTATCAGTTAGGTTGTTTTATGACCTCTCATTGCATGGAGTTATTTTGTTGAGTTAAGTTTTCCGCTGAGTTAAGTAAGTCAGGCCAAGGGTTCGCTTGGGGACCAGCGATAGTCTTCGAGTGCCGGTCCCGCCCAGGGTGTAGGCTCGGGGCATGACATTTTAAGTCCTAAATTTTAGAATAATAATTAAATAACAATTATTTGAGAAAAAATCTATAATTAAATTGGTGAGGGTGTGCCCGATAAGGCAGTAGTGCAATGTCAAGGCAACATTTGAAGGTCATGATAGCAAGCTACCGTGGTGGACCTCCACTTCAAAAAAGTTAGTTGATATCGTGTGGATCAATGACCCGTATATCATATATTAAACTGATAAGAAATAGATGCTACACTTGATCTTAGCGAAAAAAGCCTAGAAAGGTATGTTTTTCTATATGTTTTGCGACCTCTTTTATATGCAATTTCTTACACAAAATCTCTCTTTACATTTTCAATTATTGTTACAAATAGTTTATAAATGGCATTTTACTACAACACTTCTTATATCGATCGAGATTCAACATCATGACAACAAAAATATTTTGTAGATTCATAGAATTTTACAAAAGAACCTTATTACATATCAAATGAAATTATATAAATTTAGCACTATAATTAGTGGGATGTTCTAGGCCGAGGCAAAAGTGCAACACCAAGACATTTGAAGGTCCCGATAGCAAGCTACCGGGATGGACCTACCCCCTCATATAATAGATTTAATATCGTATGGGTCAATTACGCACATATAAGATATTAAACTGATAAGAACAGATACTACACTTGATCTTAGCCACAAAAGGTCGAGAAAGGTATGCTTTACTAAGTTTTCCAGTCAGTGTAATACTTGAAGAGCTCTGCATTTCTTTCTGAAGTAGAGTGAAAAAGGCTTAAAATATCTTTCTAGTATAATATTTAATGTACTCCGTGTTCCTTTATCTGGTTAATCATCTGTATCTCTCTATATATAGGTATATTGATCATCAAATCGAGTGAATAGTTATTATTCATCGTATAATAGAGATAATGAAGTACTGTAGGACACAATTAGTTTTTGTAGTTACTTCCATTAAAAGTTTAAGCGCGTGATTCACCAATTTAGATATTGTCTCTACTTTTCTCATTCAAAAACTAAGTTTTCTTTTCTTCTTCTTTTTCGACAAGGAATCATAGACCATATCATGAAAGATCAAGTTTACCGAGGTCTATGTAGTTCTAATTGCTTCTATGTTTTAGGCTCTACACAGATTTCTATTTTTCTTGTTTAGAACTTGTATTATGTTGTTCGAGTACATGAGATGAGTCTCGTTCCATATTTACAAGCAAAATAATACTACTAAAGTCCAACACAAATGAGGTTGTAACAATATTAGTACCTTGAAAAGAAAAGTGACTTGATCATACATATGCAAATACTCTTAACAACATAGAAGGAATAACATCGAGCATAAATCCATGTTGACACATCCATCTAGTTAATAAATAAACAAATGTATGTAGTAAGATAATAGTACAACCTAATTGAGATAGAAATAATCAAGTGTTTAAAGAAGAGCTAACAACACAAACCTTAAATGACAATAAATAAGTTCTACCATGAAGTTACATTTACAGTTTAAGCCCTTTTTTGTTTTTGTTTTTGTCATTCTTCCTGCTATGATTGCAGTGTAGGTAACGTTAGTTGTTAACTAAAGAAGAAGTTTTTGGCGTACTTATTGTTCATATGATGAAGTACTGCACGACACCATTAGGTTCGCCGCAAAATTATGAGTTGTACTGTCTATTACTAAGCTGCATTACTCCATAATACGATAGAGAAGAAGATTTTTGGTAACTCTGTCTCATCGTTGTACAGACTAATTAGTTGTCAAGAAAATCTTCAACAAGTTGATCAATTGTACACATGGCTAAAAAAATGTAATCTGGACAGAACAACTTTACCGAGGTTCATTGCATAGTTTTAGCTAAACATGAGTCGTATCATCTATTCATAAGCTGCATTACTCCAAAATAAGACAAACAAGACAAAGAAGATTTTTAGTAACGACATCTCATTTGGCAAATAATCCTCTAACTCTTTCCAAACCAAATCTTTCAGGACAAATCCTTTGTTTGCTCCAACTTTGTGATTAAAATCGCACTCTTTAGTCCTTATATGCACGGAAACCTGGACCTGCTAATTGCTTCTCTGTTTTAACTTGTACAATAATTTCATTCTTTATTTCGTTGTTCGAGTACATATGATTCTAGTTCCATATGTACAAGCAAAAGAATACTACTAAGAGAGTTCAATTTATGAAATGAAAACACAAAAGAGGTCAAGTGACTCCATCATACATAAGCAAATACTCTTAATTACTTAATTTTGGAAACATCAAACTTTCTGTATAAACGAATCCTTGCTGAACAACATCGGATTCTGGCCATACCTGATCAGTCATGTGGATGTCCTAAAGGCATAATAACAACCACAAGAATCATGTCTGCAACTCAGTAGCACTTCTCCATCCAAAAACATATATTTTGGTATGGCTGATTTAAGATCGGTACCTTGTATAGTAAGCAATTCAATCCAAGATTTGTTGACATAGTCTTTCATTACCCAAAACTTAAAAATGTCTTTCCTATTAGACACATATATAATGAGAAGAAGCACAAAGCATTCCTTCCAATTCTGAAACACCCCATCCGAACAAGTTGGAGACAATCACATACATTTGTTTTGGACACGATATCTCTCTGTACACCTCATCTGAAATACTATATGACATCACCGAATATTTCTTTAACGAACCAATAAGCCATGAAATTCCCATGTAAAAATATCAAATAGTCAATAGATGTAAGCATAGGTTGAACTTCAATAGGATGTTTATCTGTTAATCTCCTGGAACCACTTTTAGCGTTAGGATTTCATTGCATAATTTATCATCAATCTTAAGGATCTTATAGTCATCACTAGTTGAGTTATATCCCAAACCCTAGGTACAATAGTCCCTTGGGATAATTTTTGGAGTGGGGAGGACTATTGATTCTCTTTTGTATGGGTTCCATAGCAAAGGTAGGAAGTATACTTTAAAGTTATAAAACCCAATAAGCATCAAGCCATGGTAACAACAACATAATGTGTGATGCCATGATTTACTGTTAGAAGAACAATGAAGTTTGTATACTTGCTCAACCTGTTGAATTGACGATAAAGAAGAATAATATAAGGAAAAATCATCATCTCCAGGGTACCATTGGTTAACAAGGATTTTTTTGGGAATTATTGTCGTTCCTGGCATGATTGAGATGCTTCTTCGAAAAGTAAGGCTCTGAAATCAATGGCATCCATAACTTTGAAGCACATTTGAATCCTACAAGTGACCGCACAAGTAGTCTGTTGAGGATTTCCGTAGATACATGTAACACCCCAGAAAATTTTTGAACTAAGACTCGAACCATTCTTCGTGGTGAGTAGGATTTTACCAAGGAATTTAAAATTTCTTAAGTATTAAGGTCAGGTCACTAGATACATCACCTCGAGTTCCAAAAAAGAGTTAAAGAGAATGCATTCAAGTCATTCCTAGGTTCTTCTAAGTTTTGGGTCAACTTAAAATGACCACAACCTTCAGTATATGATGAGTTATGTGGGCTACAAGATATCAAATGAAAGGTCTTGTAATCCTTTTTCCAACGCCACTGAGTTTGCTAATTTTCAAGCTCGTATGAGGGAGAAATGCCCGGTTGAAGTTGGGTTGTCCAATCAAGGAAAGTTACCCGAAAATATGAGGGGTATTTTGGTCTTTTTCTTACCCGATAGGATTTAAGCATTTTTTGTAAGGTTTTAGGAGTCTATACTGATTAGAATTAGTTTCATTCATCCTCGAAAGCATTTAGGGTTTTAGAGAGAAGATTGAAAAGGAGAAAAAGTTCAAAGTTTCAAACGTTCGTTCAAGCAATTCAAGATTTCTCCAAGTACCTAGTTCTTTGAGGTATGTAAGCTTCCATAGTGTTGGGTTTGTTCACTCACACGCCAATCATGAATTTCTTTTGTGAATCTATCCATAAATATTGAGCAATTTAATTTCTTGATGAGTTCTTGATAAATGTTCTTGAAGTTTCCTTATCGATTATGTTTTGGTGTAAGATTCTACTTGGGTCAACTTCAAATGATCATATCTCTTAGAATATAAAGATTTATGTGGGCCATAACCTATCAAATTAAAGGTATTTGAATCTACTTTCCAACGCCACCAATTTTGTGTCAATCCAATTTCTGAGTAAAAAGTTATGACTATTTTAGTAACCTGATACAGTGCTTTTATGAATTAGTCGACGGGAAAATATTAAAAAGCGTCGTTTTTGTCTTTTTACCTCCACGAAAACCCTAAACGAATTTATTGACTAATAAAAGGCTCAAAACAATTAGATTTTCATCTTTTAATCCATCACTCTCTTGTATCTCAAATCCTAGGGCAAAACCCTAAGGAAAAATCAAAGTAGAAGACTCCATTCAAGATTCTTTCAATCTTTTTCAAGATTCTACTTCAAGGTAAGTCTTTCTCCAATAATTTCATTCTTTACAACTCAAATTCCTCCATACAATTATGAATCACTAATGAAAATCATAATTCTTGTCGATAGAGATTTCAAGAAACTAATTCAAGAATCTCAAGAAAGGTTTTGTTGATCGTTTACCTTCAAGCTAGAGTTTCAACGCTTCTAATCAAGTTCTTCTTCAAGATTCTTCAAGAACCTTGTTCTTCCAGGTATGTAAGGCTATCATAGTGTTGGACTAGTTTTTCCTCACACTCTACATCTACTTTCAAATCAGTAAAAGATAAATCTAAGATTCTACCCCTAGATTTGAGTATTCTTGAGATAAGTTGATTGGAGTTCTTGAGTTCATGGTTCTTTTAAAAACTTCTATTCCTAATTATTGAGTTTCTATATTTTTGTTGAGATCCTTGGGTTGATTTGTTCATGTCTATAATTCAGCATGAACCCTATTTTGAGTTATAAATCTTGAGAAGTTTTTCAAAGCTAACACTTGAGTTTTAAATTGAGTTTTGAGGAAGTAAGTATGAGAATGAAGAGTCTTATACATGAGTTTCATATTGTTAATTAGACCCTTGAGTCGAGTCGTTCATGCCCATATATTCTGCATGAACTCCATCAATTGAGTATCTTTGAATGGAGTAGTATCTTCAAGTTCTAAGTCTTGAGTATTCAGTTCCTAATCATTTTGGGATTATATTCCTCATCATGGGGATACTATATGTTACCCATAAAGGTCCTTGAGTTGAGTAGTCCATGCCCATCATTTCGCATAAACCCTATGATTCGGGCAGTCTTGAGATGAGAGGTATCACTGAGTCCTTGAGTTGAGTAGTTCATGGCCATAATTCCGCATGAACCCTCTGAGTTGAGCATTCTTGAGATGAGTAGTATTATTGATTCTTTGAGTTCTGGAGTTGTTGAGTTCCAAGTATTGAGTTTTATGCATGGTTATTGAAAACCTTAAATTGAGTCGTTCACGTCCATAATTCAGCATGAACCCTATTTTAAGAAGTCTTTTTACAAATTATTTTAAAACTTGTTTTTAAGACTTGAGCACTTGAGTTGAGAAAGAGTAGAGTTGACTTCATTTTCTTTAAAATGATATATGGGAACTAAGTATTCCCAAGAGTAAATGTTTTCACATTTAAAAGAGGAGGAAATAGAGATTTCCAAAAGAATTTTGAGCATTCGAGTACCCTTAAATGGTGCATTGAAAGAAGGTACAGATTGGTGATAGGGGAGACTTATTCCTTATTGTTGTCAAGCTGCACTTCATGAATGTGCCCTATCTCTTTTTAGAAAAAGATTTTGAGTAATAATCTTAAACCACAGAAAGAGTTATGTTTTTCAACATATGAGCTAGTCATATTTTGGGAGTAGTATTGAGCACCGATATGGGGACGAGTTTGAGTTCAGATAATTCAAAGTCTCCATAAATCGTGTAGCTAGCATGGGTAGAAAAGGGTCATACATTTTAGATGATTCCTTAATAATTTTAGCATAGACTAGTGGATCCACTTAGTGAATAGGTTCTATACCCCGACAAAGTATAGGACGGCCCTAGCAATGTGCGTCAAGACGTTGTATCATCATATAGCTCATAGTGATGGTTGTCGATAAGAGAAACTCCCACAAAGATATTTTGTATTCTTATATACACAAAGTTGACTTTGAATTTTCATATACAGGCATATTTTATCTTGTATCCTTGCATACAAATTGAGTTACTATTGTATTTTTCAATACATTGAGTTGCTTTCTACTGTTTTAATAGTTTTCCATATATTGCATCTTTTATTGTTGCTTTATCCTGGAGTATCTTGAGTTGAGTACCTTTGAGTTGAGTATCATATCTTTGAATTGAATATCTAATCTTTGAGTTGAGTATTTTATTCTCGAGTTGAGTAAGTTGAGAAGAGGTAAGTATGTTTCTTTTTTATCAAGTTCAAGCCTAAGTTTATGCTTTAGAATTCCCCTTACATACTGGTACATTCCACGTACTAAGCCATTTGAGGCCATCATTTCATGATGCAGATACATGTATTAAGGATCATCAATAGGTGTTTTGTTGAGGTCATGTGATATTCTAGTCAGGTTTGGTGAGCTTTTTTATATTCCGGAGGACTTTACCTTTACCTTACAGTTATTAGTTTTGAGATGTCGTGGGTCTTGTCCTGATATATTTTAGAGGCTTCATAGATAAACAGAGTTGAAGAGTTTTCTGTATTTACTTTGTTTTTAGTATTGTTTAGACTTTCTTAAAGTTCACTATTGGAGTTTGATGAATTTAATTCAGTTTTATGCTTATGTATGCTTGAGTTAGTCTTCCGCTTGTAGCCAGCCATGATGAGGGTTCGCTTGGAGACCAGTAATTGTTCTCAAGTGCCGGCCACGTCTAGGGTGTAGGCTACGGTTGTGACAAACTTAGTATCAGAGCATAGAGTTCAAGAGTCCTAGGGTGTCAATGAAGCCATGTCTGTAAAGTCATAGTTATCGGTGTGAAACGCGCCACATCTATAATTAGGAGGCTTCAACATTTAGGAACTATCTCACTTCTTTCATACACTTAATCGTGCAATAGAGCTACGTCATAGAGATTTATTCATACTCATGTGTTTCTCAGATTCATTCGACTACCAATCATACTAGTGGTGGGGTAAAAGAAAAGTCAGTCCTTTATCGATGAGTTGCTCTTAGAAAGAGTCTTGAGGAAGTCATGAGACTCCAGAGGGGCTTGAGAGAAGCCCATGAGTGAGTTAAGTGTTAAGTTTCAGAGGAATGCAATTGTGTTCATATGAATTGTGAGTTTGAGCTAAAAGTGAGTTGTACACTCTCCCCTAAAGCGTATTCAGATGAGACCTTTAAGAGGATGGTATGTTTAGAGCTTCGGTAGTATTTTCACCCTAAAAGATAGTATGAATTACGAGATTATGAGCAGTAGTAGTGAAAGTGCCTAGAATTAGAGGAAAGTATGCAGAGGTTCGATAATCTAAGAAAAGGAGATAGTGATGGGGAAGATTATGTGATTGAAATCATGCACCCAGTCATTGATAAGTGATGCATTTCCCTTATGAGTAAAACAAGGAATAATAATGTTGTAGAGAGTTCTAGATAGAAGGAAGATGAATAGTTACTAGTCATGATGAGATAGAGTATATTTTTTTTAACCAGAATAGAGTTGATGTCAATGTGTCATCGTGTTAGAAAAGACTAAATTCACATGTTGAATAATCCAGCAGAGTATTCATAAGGTGGTAGACCCAAGCTAGGCTTATGAATTTTGAAAGGGGAAACCCCATGGTATTGAGAGGATGATAGAACTATTTGAGAGATAATGCGCAATAAATGAGTAAGTAGTACTTAAGTTACGAAGTCGAATATGATGGTAATTTGTGAGTATGGAGACTAAGAGGTAAGGATCTACTTTTCATAAGGTCCTAGTGGACAAGAGTTTCGAAATTGTATCCAGTAGTTGTAAGTTAGTACATTAAGCAAGCAATCATATTGATTACTCTGGTTTAGTAATAAACATTAAGCTTGAATTTGAGTTGAGTGTCTTGACAAAAGGATGGCAACAAGAGGGTGATGATGTTAGTCTTGAGATTTGATCTAGAAGACTCTACATAGAGTAAGTGAAAAATTGAGGTGATTAGCTGCAATAATTATGAGTGGTACAAGTGAGATACCCTAAACCTCTTGACAAGGGTAGTGAAGTGTGGCTAAGTCACAAGAGTGAAAAGAGCATTACGAGGTGTACCGATAGGGTATGTAATTAGAAGAAGTTAATAGAAACACCTTAAAAAGAAGTCTTAGTACCTGCTTATGTATAGTTCGGTAGTCATGAGATAAGCTTATCCCGAGTGTTAGAGTAAAAGAGGATGTAGACCAGTTAGAGATGTTGGAATAGGTCCATAGCCTTCAAGTGTCAGCTTTAGTCCTAAGGGGGAGATGATAAGATTGGAAATCAAGCCAAGTGTTGAGAATAAGATAGTAATGAGTTCGAAAGAGTATGGGAGATATCTTTTCAGAGGTTATTTTAGTAACAAAGTAATGTTAGAAAGAGAAGGTTAATGATCTTATCGTGATAATGATGGTATGATAATTCTGTCTAAGGTTATAAATGAGGAGGAAGAAGAGAGTGAGATTTTACGATGAGAAATAGCTAAATGAAAGCCCTTAGTTGGTTCAGAATAATAATGCGGGCAAATTCTAGTTGGTATGGTAGAGATGATAAGAGTAACCCCATTCCATACCTAGTCCAACCTACATTTGAGGACGAATGATCCCAAGGGGGAGATATTGTAACAACCCAGAAATTTTTTGAACTAAGACTCGAACCATCCTTCGTGGTAAGTAGGATTTTACCAAGGAATTTAAAATTTCTTAAGTATTAAGGTCAGGTCACTAGATACAACACCTTGAGTTTCGAAAAAGAATTAATGAGAATTCATTCAAGTCATTCCTAGGTTCTTCTAAGTTTTGGGTCAACTTAAAATGACCATAACCTTCGGTAGAGGATGAGTTAGGTGGACTACAAGATATCAAATCAAAGGAATTGGAATCCTCTTTCCAACGCCACCAAGTTTGCTACTTTTCAAGCTCATATGAGGGAGATATGCCCGTTTGAAGTTGGGTTGTCTAATTAAGGAAAGTTACCCGAAAATATAAGGGGTATTTTGGTCTTTTCTTTACCCAATCGGATTTAAGCATTTTTAGTAAGGTTTTAGGAGTTTAAACTGATTAGAATTAGTTTCATTCATCCCCAAAATCAAAGAGGGTTTTAGAGAGAAGATTCAAGAGGAGAAAAAGTTCAAAATTTCAAGCGTTCATTCAAGATATTAGAGATTTTGCCAAGAACCTAGTTTTTTGAGTTATGTCAGCTTCCAAAGTGTTGGGTTTGTTCACCCACACGCCAATCATGAGTTTCTTTTGCGAATCTATCCATAAATATTGAGCAATTTAATTTCTTGATGAGTTCTTGATAGTGTTCTTGAAATTTCCTTATCGATTAAGTTTTGACGTAAGATTCTACTTGGGTCAAATTAAAATGATCATATTTCTTAGAATATAAAGAGTTACGTGGACCATAACCTATCAAATTAAAGGTATTTAGATCTACTTTTTAACGCCACCAATTCAGCATCAATCCAATTTCTGAGTAAAAAGTTATGACTATTTTAGTAACCTGAACAATGTTGTTACGAATTAGCCGACGGGAAAACATTAAAAAGCGTCATTTTTGTCTTTTTACCTCCACGAAAACCCTAAACGAATTTCTTGACTAATAAAAGGCTCAAAATAATTAGATTTTCATCTTTTAATCTATCATTCTCTTCTCTCTCAAACCCTAGGGAAAAACCCTAAGGAAAAATCAAAGTAGAAGACTCCATTCAAGATTCTTTCAATCTTTCTCAAAATTCTACTTCAAGGTAAGTCTTTCTCCAAGAATTTCACTCTTTACAACTCAAATTCCACTATATAATTATGAATCACTAATGAAAATCACAATTCTTGGCCATAGATATTTCAAGAAACTGATTCAAGAATCTCAAGAAAGGTTTTCTTGATCGTTTACCTTCAAGCTAGGGTTTCAAGGCTTCTAATCAAGTTCTTCTACAAGATTCTTCAAGAACCTTGTTCTTCCAGGTATGTAAGGCTATCATAGTTTTGGACTAGTTTGTCCTCACTCCCTACATCTACTTTCAAATCACTAAAAGAGAAATATAGGATTCTATCCCTAGATTTGAGTATTCCTGAGATAAGTTGATTTGAGTTCTTGAGTTCATGGTTCTTTTAAAAACTTCTATTCCTAATTATTGAGTTTCTATATTTTTATTGAGATCCTTGAGTTGATTTGTTCATGTCTATAATTCAGCCTGAACTCTATTTTGAGTTATAAATTTGAGAACTTTTTCAAAGCCAACACTTGAGTTTTAAACTGAGTTTTGAGGAAGTAAGTATGAGAATGAGAAGAGTTATATATATGAGTTTCATATTGTTATTTAGACCCTTGAGTCGAGTCGTTCATGCCCATAAATTCTGCATGAACTCCATCAGTTGAGTATCTTTGAGAGGAGTAGTATCTTCAAGTTCTAAGTCTTGAGTATTGAGTTCCTAATCATTTTAGGTTTATATTCCTAATCATGGGGCTACTACATGTTACCCATGAAGGTCCTTGAGTTGAGTAGTTCATGCCCATAATTCCTCATGAACCCTATGAGTCCTTGAATTGAGTAGTTCATGGCCATAATTCCGCATGAACCCTCTGAGTCGAGCATTCTTGAGATGAGTAGTATTATTGATTCTTTGAGTTCTGGAGTTGTTGAGTTCCAAGTACTGAGTTATATTCATGGTTATTGAAAACCTTGAATTGAGTCGTTCACGTCCATAATTTGGCATGAATCCTATTTTAAGTAGTCTTTTTACAAATTGTTTTAAAACTTGTTTTTTAGACTTGAGCAGTTGAGTTGAGAAACAGTAGAGTTGAGTTCATTTTCTTTAAAATGATATATGGGAACTAAGTATTCCCATGGGTAAATGTTTTCACATTTAAAAGACTTGGAAACTGAGATTTCCTAAAGAGTTTTGAGCAATCAAATACCATCTCTTTTTAGAGAAAGATTTTTGAGTAATAATCTCAAACCACAGAATGAGTTATGTGTTTAAACATATGAGCTAGATATATTTTGGGAGTAGTATTGACCACCGCTATGGTGACGTGTTTGAGATCAGATAATTCAAAGTCTCCATAAACCGTGTAGCCAACATGGGTAGAAAAATGTAACACCCCAGAAAATTTTTTGAACTAAGACTCGAACCGTTCTTTGTAGTGAGTGAGATTTTACCAAGGAATTAAAAATTTCTTAAGTATTAAAGTCACTATATGTAGCACCTTGAGTTCCAAAAATAATTAATTGGAAATAGCAAAATCTGAAATTTTGCAAGTTAAACTAAGTATAAGTTTTGGGTCGACTTCAAACAACCATAACTTCCAGCTCAAGATGAGTTATGTGTCATATCAAATACCATAGGGTATCTCTTTGAATTATCTTTCCAACTCCACCGAGTTTGCTCAGTTTCGAGTTCGTATGAGGGACATATGTCCATTCGAAGTTGGGCTGTGTACATAAGGAAAGTCAAAACCGGATTTTAGATGGGTATTTTGGTCTTTTCCTTACCCAATCAGATTTAATTCGTTTTTAGTAATATTTTATGGGTCTAATATGATTAGGTTCAGTTTTATAATCCTATTTTATGCCTAGGGTTTTAGTTGGGAGTTCAAAAAGAGAAGAAGAAGACAAAAGAGGAGAAAAGAGAAAGGATCGAAGCTTTCGTCGAAATTCTTGAGAGTTGTGGCGGATTGTCGCCATGGGTTTGATCCCTAAGAGGTATGTAAGCTTCCATAGTGTTGGGTTAGTTCACCCACACGCCAAACATGTTATTTTCAGCATAATTTCATTCTCAAAAGTTGAAGGATTTAAGTTCTTGATAGGTGTTCTTGAAGTTCATTCTAAATCTTGTTTTTTTGGGGTTTTGATAATATCTGGAGATTAAAGTGATTGTTTTGAGTGTTGTTTTGAGTGGATTAGTGTGTACTTAGGTTGGGTAATTGAATCTAAGGAAAACTTGAGAAAATAAATAGATTAAAAGCGATTTAAGGTCAAAAAACGAGAGGAAAAGTTCGTCAGTTTTGCCTGGGGCAATGCTGGCGCAACGCGCCCCCGTTGCACCAAGAAGGCTGGGGAAACGCACTAGGAGTGCGCCAGAAATGAGCCCCAGTAAATTGGGACCTGGCGTGGCGCGCCAGGGACGCACCCGAATCGATGTTTTTCATCTTTTAGCCTATTTAAGTTATTATAAAGTGTCCTAATAGTTTCCATTGATTCTAACTACTCTAAATGACTTCTAAACATCTAGAAATCATCCATGAACATGAATCATAACCTTGAATCCATAAATCCAAATTCAAGGTAGAGTTAAGAGTTAAACCTTGAGAGTTCTTCCGAACATTTGAGATAGTCACTTTGAGTTTTCTTTGAAGAACTTTCTACAAATTTAAATAACTTGTTTCAAGACTCGAGAAAGTGAGTATGAGAATGAGGAGAATGTATTCATGAGTCCACTTTATCATCACGATATCCTTCCTACCATGAACCATAACTCTTTAATTCATAATTCACATTCAGGAAGAGAGTTAAGAGTAGAGTTGAAGAAAGCCTTTGAGTTCAATTATGAATCCTTTGAGATCAACTATCAATTTGAACTATGTTTTAAGGAAGTAAGTCATAGAATGAGAAGAGTTGTATTCACGAGTTCCATATTATTATGTAGACCCTCGAGTCGAGTCGTTCATGCCCATAACTTCCGCATGAACTTCATCAGTTGAGTACCTTTGAGAGGAGTAGTATCTTCAAGTTCTAAGTCTTGAGTATTGAGTTCCTAATCCCTTGTGAGATTTTATTTCTAATCATGGGACTATTACATGTTACCCATGAAGTCTTTGAGTTGAATTGTTAATGCCACAATTCCTCATGAACCCTATAAGTCGAGTAGTCTTGAGATGAGAAGTATCTTTGAGTCCTTGAGTTGAGTCGTTCATGCTCATAATTTCGCATGAACCCTCTGAGTTGAGCATTCTTGAAATGAGTAGTATCATTGAATTTCTTGAGTCCCAAGTATTGAGTTTTATCTGTGGTTATTGAAAACCTTGCATTGAGTCGTTCATGTCCATCATTCAGCATGAACCATATTTTAAGAAGTCTTTTACAAATGTTTAAACTTTGTTTTAAGACTTAAGCTTTGGAGTTGAGTAAAGAGTGAGAGTAAAGTTCATTTTCTTTAAATTGATATATGGGAACCCAAAGAGTAAATGTTTTCACATTTAAGATGAGAGGAAACTGAGATTTCCGAAAGAGTTTTGAGCAAGAAAAGGGAACAACGATTCCAAGAGAGCCTTTTAAGCTAAGTTTGAGCAATTATCTCAAACCAGAGAAAAAGTTGTTTTAAAAATATATGAGCTAAGTAAATTTTTGGGAGTAGTATTGAGCACCGAGAGTTCATATTAACTCAAGCCCCCATAAACCATGTAGCCATCATGGGCAGAAAAAGGATCATACTTTTTAGATGATTCCTTAGTGCTTTTTAGCATAGACTAGTGGATCCATTTAGTAGTTTAGGTTCTATACCAATGGCAAGGTATAGGACGGTCCTTGGCAACGTGAGGTAAAACGTTGTACCATCACTTAGGCTCATAGTGATGGTTGTCGGTTAGAGAATCTCCCACAGAAGTTATTGTATTCTTATATACACAGTTAATTGTATTTTTACATACATTTCAAAGTTATGATGTATCTTTGCATACACACAGAGTTGAAAACATGTTTTAAATAGTTTGTTTCTTTATATTGCACTTGTTTTAAATTGCTTTATATTGAAATGAGTTCAGTCATATTGAGTTAAGTATCCAGAGTTAAGTGCCCATAGACGAATATCATATCTTTGAGTTGAGTATCTTATCTTTCATTACTTCTGAGTTGAGTAAGTTTGAGTAGTTTTGAGTATCCTTGAGTATTCCTTGAGTTGAGTAATCCTTGAGTTGAGTAAGTTTGAGAAGAGGTAAGTATGTTTCCTTTTTATCAAGTTTCAAACTTATGTTTATGTTTTAGAATTCCCCTTACATGCTCGTACATTCCACGTACTGAGCCATTTAGCCTGCATCTTTTCATGATACAGACACGGGTATTCAGGATCATCAACAGGAGATTCGTTGATACATCCGGGAGTTCGAGTTAGCTATGGTGAGCCTCCTTGTTTTCAAAGGATTTCATTTACTTTTCAGTTTAGTCAGGATGTCGTGGGTCTTGTCCCGACTTTCGTCTTTATCAGTTAGAGGCTTCATAGATAGTCAGTATAGTTGAGAAGTCTATATTATTTATTTTATTAAATGTTTTAAAGACTTAAGTTGCCTATTGTATGGCAAGTTGAATATTATTTTTATATTCAGAGTTTTCATTTGAGTTAAAATTTGAATGTAAGTTTTATGAACTTTTATTTCAGTTTTTAAGCTTTGTATGCTTGAATTATTTTTTCGCTTGTAGTCAGCCAGGATGAGGGTTCTCTTGGGGACCGGCAATGGTCTTTGAGTGCCGGCCACGTCCAGGGTGTAGGCTCAGGTCGTGACAAAAAGATTCATACTTTTTAGATAATTCCTTAATGCTCTTAGCATAGACTAGTGGATCCACTTAGTGAGTAGATTCTATACCTCGATAAAGTATAGGATGGCTCTAGTAGCATGAGACAAGACGTTGTATCATCACATAGCTCATAGTGATGATTGTCGATTAAAGAAACTCCCACAGAGATATTTTGTCTTCTTATATACATAGAGTTTACTTTGTATTTTCATATACAAGGAAATTTTATCTTGTATCCTTGCATGCAAACTGAGTTACTATTGCATTTTTCAATACATTGAGTTGCTTTCTACTGTTTTAAAAGTTTTCCATATATTGCATCTTTTATTGTTTCTTAATCATTGAGTATCTTGAGTTGAGTACCTTTTAGTTGAGTATCTAATCTTTGAGTTGAGTATCTTATTCTTGAGTTGAGTAAGTTGAGAAGAGGTAAGTATATGTTTATTTCTATCAAGTTCAAGCCTATTTTTATGCTTTAGAATTCCCCTTACATGTTGGTACATTCCATGTACTGAGCCATTTGTCCTGCATCGTTTAATGATGCAGATACAGGTATTCAGGATCATCAACAGGCGTTTCATTGAGGTCATGTGATATTCCAGTCAGCTTTGGTGAGCTTTCCTATATTATGGAGGACTTTTCCTTTACCTTAAAGTTAGTAGTTTTGAGATGTCATGGGTCTTGTCCCGATATCTTTCTGTAATAGTAGAGGCTTCATAAATAGAGAGAGTTGAAGAGTTTTCTATATTTACTTTCTTTTGAGTATTGTTTAGACTTTCTTAAAGTTCATTATTGGAGTTCAATGAATTTAATTCTGTTTTAAGCTTATGTATGCTTCAGTTAGTCTTCCTCTTGTAGCCAGCTAGGATGGGGGTTCTCTTGGGGACCAGCAATGGTTCTGTCATGATTCAATCCACCGGGTCGTGCAGACACCTACTCTAACACCTAAGTAGGAGAACCCTTAATTTCCAAAACAGTTTTATGACATGTGGAAGATTAAGAAAACATAAGAACAATTAACATTCATAAGATTTTTATAACATAAGAGTTTTGACAACAATATGATTTAAGACTTGTAAAGTAATTAAAACCTCAGTGACCTAGTCTAAACAGGTACAAGAGCTACTAAGAGTACAAGGTATAACAAAATTATAAATGACGCAGCTCCCACCATGCGGAAGGAAAAATAGAAGCTGTTGGAGATTGCCCTTGTCTTCACCTATGAAACATCACTGATCCTGCAACCAGACTATTCCAAAAGGCATAACAAGAGTAGTATCAGTACAACCACACGTACTAGTAGGCATCATCGGTCAACCAGATACCCCCCGTATAATATAAGAAATCAACTAGCATGAATCACGCAATAAGACAATTCTTTCCTCCACCCTTATATTTTTTCCTGTCCTTACCATGCTAGATATTAATATCATACTAGCACACTTGACTATAACCCTTTTACCTCTTAGAGGAGGTTCCGGATATATCCACTACCAACCCGGCCAACCACTCACGACACTCCCATATTCTTTCACGTTACCACTCAACCTGTGGCCCCATGGTACTTTTATCAAGGCTTGTTAACCGTTTCGATACTACTCCCCTTCCGAGGGAAAACCCCAACTATTATCACCATGACTTAACACCACCCCAATCCTCAACGACGATACACATGACCACCTTCTAAAATACAAAGATAACACAGGGACCCTTAGTTCCCACTTACCATACCACATCCCAATTTTATTATCGGATGTCCCCGACCCTTCACAGTTCATTCATTACGAATATACCAATTGTCTTACGACACCGCGAACTCACATATATAACCATAATGTACAATCAAATTATCTTTTCTGGAAACATGTTCAATTCCACATTATTAATAGCAGGTAGATATGAAACTATCAATCACAAGTGTTCCTCCCATGGAACCCACACCCAAAATTGTTAGTGTGCCGGAACGTGACACCCGATCCAATGCATATATATGGTTCGGTATGTGACACCCGATCCAATGCATGTTAGTGTGTCGGTACGTGACACCCGATCCAATGCATGTTAGTGTGTTGGTACGTGACATTCGATCCAATGCATGTTAGTGTGTCGGTACGTGACACCCGATCTAATGCATGTTAGTTTGTCAGTACGTGACACCCGATCAGATGCATCACAATCACAATCACATCCATAACACACATACTTACTGCCATACAATCAAGTATTAGGTTCATGGCATGCAATTGTACATACTTGGTTTTTTCATTAGGTATGATCCATAATATCCCTAATTCCATACATGTATGCATATCACGAAAACATTAACAAGTTTAGGCTTAAGTCATCTACGACTCCTTAAAGTTGTCCGCGTAATTCACTTAGACACCTCAACTAAGACTTGTACCTATTGAACACCACGACTATTCCGAATTTGAACTGCTTAAACATTTTTTGCCTACATGGAACATTGTTTGTGATTCACCTCAGATAGGCGCATGAAGGTATTTAATTAGGCTTTTTTTGTGAAAAAAAATACTCTTTCTTCTTCCTCACCTCTTTTCCTTCTGTTCCTCCATTGCACTAATTTGCCGCCGACGACCGTACATCTTTCTTTTTCTTTTTTTCCTCTGGACACTTCCATTCTTCTATCACCATCATTCCTCCTTTCAATTTTTGCCCCTTTGTCATTCGTATTAAGATTGACATCACCACCATTGGCACCCACCAGTCCACCGCCATCACTACCATCATGGAACGTACCAGAATTCGTCTTTCTTGTATAAAAATGGAATGAAAAGGAAAATTAGAATTTTTTTTGTTTATTTAAAAGATCGTCAAAATAATGTGTTGGAGAAAGTGACGGCCAATTCCTCCGCAACCCATCAAAAATAGCATAAATTTTTCATACTTCTAT
Source organism: Solanum acaule (assembly GCA_036250505.1). NCBI lineage: Eukaryota > Viridiplantae > Streptophyta > Magnoliopsida > Solanales > Solanaceae > Solanum > Solanum acaule. The sequence goes on along the minus strand of JAJOOR010014194.1, from coordinate 6,693 downwards.
TTTTTCTATTATTCTCTAATGTTGAAGTACCAAAAATGTTTAAAAATAATATATTTACATGGGTGGTTATCGTGTTGTGGGTAGCACCGCCAAGGAAAACATGAGTTACGTTATGATCTCCGATGGGATAGAAGGAGTGGGTTGTACTTTTTATTTTTATTTTGTAATTTAAAATTAAATCTTTTTTTCATTTATTTTATAATACTTTTTAAATAATTTTTTGGACTAAAAAATAACAGATGTCGTTATTTAATTCGTCGAATTGCCATGTCATCACGTGTGTATTTCACAGACTCTATATTTTTAGCTTATTGTTAAAGAAATGTTTAAATGGTTCAAATTCAAAGAAATAGAGGTGTTCAATAGGTACAAATCTAGATTCAGGTGTCTAAATGAATTATCCAGACAACTTTAAGGGGCCGTAGATGACTTAAGCCACAAGTTTATGTCACACAACAGGGAATTAACCATCACATAACCCTAATTTACGGGATATGGCTTCCTTCTACAGTATACGTTTGATGTAACACTTAGGAATACCCGTATAATCATTTCCTTTTGGTGTACGAAAGCCTACACATGAATTCTACTGTCAATTACCCATATACTACACAGTGAATAATGGATTTATAACTACTCAATTAAATAAACCTAGCCTATCTGGGCGCCAAGCATTCGCAGAGGGATTGTAGCTCAAAATCTGGTTTCCAGACGACGCAACGGTGAATCTTGACAGAAAGTCCGCAATGTATTAACCTCCTTACGCTAAAAATCTCTTTCTCCTTCCTTCCCAAGCCTAGAGTAGCATTTTGAGGGTTTCTGGGTGATCCTCGCCTTTTTTTGGTGTTTTTGGAAAAAGAAAAAAAATCAAGTTTTGTGTTATTTACATTTTGTCTCACCCATCCCGCAATGGCGACCACTTATCCCGCTAGAGCACTGCTGCCCTAGCGGTATATGGCCCGCTCTGGCGGGCTGAGAGACCTAGTTTTCCCAACATTGTTCCTTTCCTAATTAACGACGATTCGGGTCGTTACAATAGATACCATTTTAGCCCTTGTTCATCCCCGAACGACTAGCGAAGGGATAAATCTACGCCCTTCTCGGAGTACATCTAAACTAATGGATTGGCCCATTACGGAACCACGAAGGATGGTGGCTTTTCAACTTTAAGCACGAAAGCTTCTATACTTACGGGGCCGGTTAGGGAAATAAGGCAACACACGGAGGAAAGAAACACGTCCTATTACATAGCCTGCCCTTCAAGAGCGGCAATGTTCCTGCTGAGGTGGGGCCGCTATGACGGGGATAATCCCGCTGTAGTAGGGCATCATAAATAGTTTAAGTGGGAAAGGGGAATGGTTTCCGTATTTCCTCATTCTCTAACTCAAAATTCCTAAAACTCTCTCAACCACTTCATTCAAAAGGTCAAAATCAAGTTAATACTCTTGCTCTTTACTCTCTTTACTTTGTTACTTACTTTACTACGATTGCATGATGCTAACTGATAGATTAGAAGGGCCTTAGTTTGTTTTTCAAACTTCTGAAAGTGGGTTTCTTGATTGGCTAGAAAAACGTAGCATGGACACTTCCCTTATGTCCCCAACATCTCCACAACGTTCTGGGCGTAAGGATTTCACGAATATACGGTGGAAATGATACTAGAAGGGTGGGGGGAGTTGAAAGGTTTTCTTGGTGTAAAACTCAGATTTGGACATCATTTAGGGGTTATTTTGCTAGAATGATAGTATATTTAGGTACTAGGATACTTTATAGACTCTGATCTGCTGAAATTCTATGAAAAATGAGGTTTTTGGGACGAAGAGGCGCCATGAATGCGCCTTGAATTTATCCCAACTGAATGCCGCTCCGGCGGCCTTTATCTCGTTGTGGAAGCCCCCCTCATCTTGGTCTAGCGAGATTTGGGCCGCTGTGGTGGGAATCAATGGGGCCGTAACCCCTTGCCACTTAAATCAGGAAATTTTCCTTTTCTTAGCCAAACATTATCTAACCCCCCCCGGAGTTCTAACATATACCCTTCATGACATTTGCAGGTTGATCTACTATGGCTGCTTTTAACGAGGAAAATCTACCCTTCGTCCAGTTTCCCGATGTCGTAAGTCGGGAAAGGTACCACGACCATCAGAACACCAAGTTCTAGTGCGAGAGGGGTTTTCATTTACTGAACCTAGAGGAGAAGGCACCTGCCTTTTATGCTTGGCTGATGGAATTCAGATGGGCTCCACTGACAGAGGCTTCCCCTGTTGCGCGCTCCACATGGGTGAGGGAGTTCTATGCCATTATACCTACCATTCATTGGGATGATCTCCACCTTACCATCTGCATCAGGGGAGTTGACATCCCCTTGAATGCTCCATTCATTAATGATGTACTCGAGGTGCCCGAGGTTCCCAACACAGAGTACGAGGCCAAGCTGAGAGAGATGGACCTAGGCTGGCTGAAGGACACACTAGTTAAGGCTGCGAGCCAGGACATGGTTCACTGGGCTACTACAGAAGGCATCACTAGCACTAACTGGTCACCGGATGCCAAGAGGTGGCTGCACTTGATTACCAGGAGGATCCGCCCATCGGGCAACTGCACTGACGTGACCTTTCCACGGGTTCTAGTGGTGGCTTGCGCTATACATGGGATCGGGCGGAACGTGGGTGTGCAAATCATCTCTGAGTGGAAGGTGTTCTACCAGGGCAACAAGAAGGCATTTTTTCCTGTCGGGGCTAGTGACTGCATTGTGCAAGAGGGTGGGTGTGCCACTCTTAGACATTGACGAGGTACTTCCTATGGATTCCCCCCATAACCCTCTTTTAGTTAGGCAGGGTTCTACCTCCACGAGCAAGATGAAGAGGACGGACAAGGCCAATAACAGTCTGGCGGCTAAGGAGGCGGATGATGAGGGAGGGGAAGATGGTGCAGGTGATGACACTCTTCCCACCTGGTTCCATGCCGCACTCTCAGGTGCATAGGTGAAGGAGAAACTGGCGGCTGTCCGGAGGAGGTTGGGACATTACTTTGCTAGCATTGCTCTGGTTCCACCCAGCACTGCTCTCGAGGTTGAGATGTTCCGCCGAAAACTACACCAGGAGTGGAGGAAGGGTCTAGAGAGGGATCGTCTGATGGTCCGGATGTGGAAGACCTTGAGGGTTATCTTATCTTGTGTTTCCCCCAGACAAGATGTTCCCCGAGTCGAGAGAGGAGACTTCCAGCATTTTACCTTTATGGACGAGGCCGTGACTGGCCAGGTCCCCTCGGAGGACCTAGACTCTGATGATGATACCTTCAAGTCCCATGGATCCTGATTTGGTTTTCACCCCTCTTGGGCCTGTATATGAAAAAAAAATATTTTATCTTTTCGCTTTCCTTACTTTTTGTAAGCACATGGATGCTGGTTTCTGCTGCTTTTCATAGTTAATATTAATTGCTAAGGGTTGATAACATATTGTTCTTATTGCTGAGTACTGATAGGGTTGCGAGAATTGGCCCATGTATGATACGGGGTCTACATGTGTGACTAGGGAAAAGAAAGGGAGACAGGGCTGAGATTCTGTCTCGCCCTGTCCCGCTCTAGCGGGAGAAATCCTGCGCTAGCAGTCTCACCCTAGCAGGAATAATCCTTCCCCAGCGGCTCAGATGGAACATAACCCAGGCCAAAAAAAATCTGGGGCTTTCCTTGTCTTTAAAATATTTCCATTGATCCCAAGTCTATAACTAGAGATTTAGGATAACTCCCTTAACTAGGATGGTCATTATCTATCCCGAGTAATTCTCATGATTCACACTCTAGAACCTACTCTGATTAATTCTACACCACAAACACGCACATCCCTTAGATATGCCCAGAACCTCACACGGTTATAGTCGGTTGCCACACACGTCCAGATTTTTGTTTACGAATTACATCGTAGTTTATCTAGACCCTTGCACCTAACTCCAGCAATTACACTCGCACAGTTTTTAAACATCTTGGCTAGCATATTGCATACATCGACATCCAGACAAGCAGTACTGTATACATAGTCATATCATAGTATCCAAGTACATATACCTTTCATACCAACAGTTAATTCAGACCATAATATGCACAAATCCACAGTTTCAAGTTACAACTCACATACAAGTCCAAATTATTAAACAGTTCGCTCCATAGATGACCATTACTGATCATCCATGCATTTATACAACCTATAAGGCTAGATACCAATTGAAACATTCGCAGTTCAAATTTACCTTGCTTGTGTCCCTTCAACCGTGACAGCGGCGTCCAGTTCACCTTATTGAGATACCAATTGGGATCGGGAGATACCAATTGGACTCAACCCGTACCACAAGCGACAACTCGCACGAAAGGAGAGAAAGGATGGAACAACTTCGTAGAATGCTTCCTAGCTTCCTAAAGATTAGATGTGGACGTCAACACACCAATCTGCAAGAGTCTATTCCACATTTTTCTCATGTACTAGGAGACCGATAACCTGTGCTCTAATACTAATTTGTCACGACCCAACTCATCAGGTTGTGCAGGCACCTAGTCTAACACCTAAGTAGGAGAACCCTTGATTCCCAAAACAGTTGTAAGACATGCAGAAGATTAAGAAAACTGAAGAACAATTAACATTCGTAAAATTTTTATAACATAAGAGTTTTGACAATAATTTGAGTTAAGACTTGTAAAGTAATTAACACCCCAGGGATCTAGTCTAAACAGGTACAAGAGCTACTAAGAGTACAAGGTATAACAAAATTATAAATGACGCAGCTCCCACTATGCGGAAGGAAAAATAGAAGCTATTGGAGATTGCCTTTGTCTTCATCTATGAAACATCACTGATCCTGCAATCAGACTATGCCAAAAGGCATAGGAGGAGGAGTATCAGTACAACCACACGTATTGGTAGGCATCATCGGTCAACCCGATACCCATCACATAATATAAGAAATTGACTAGCATGAATCACGCAATAAGACAATTCTTTCCTCCACCCTTATATTTTTTCCTGTCCTTACCATGCTAGATATTAATATCATACTAGCACACTTGACTATAACCCTTTTACCTCTTAGAGGAGGTTCCGGATATATCCACTACCAACCCGGCCAACCACTCACGACACGCCCATACTTCTTTCACGTTACCACTCAACCTGTGGCCCCATGGTACTTTTATCAAGGCTTGTTAACCGTTTCGATACTACTCCCCTTCCGGGGGAAAACCCAACTATTATCACTATGACTTAACACCACCCCAATCCTCAACGACGATACACATGACCACCTTATAAATTACAAAGATAACATCGGGACCCTTAGTTCCCACTTACCATACCACATCCCAATTTTATCGGATGTCCCCGACCCTTCACAGTTCATTCATTACGAATATACCCAATTACCTTACGACACCGTGAACTCACATATATAAACATAATGTACAATCCAATTATCTTTTTAGGAAACATGTTCAATTCTACATTATCAATAGAAAGTAGATACGAAACTATCAATCACAAGTGGTCCTCTCATGGAACCGATGCCTAAAGATGTTAGTGTGCCAGAACATGACACCTGATCCAATGCATGTTAGTGTGTCATTACGTGACACCCAATCTAATGCATGTTACTGTGTTGGTACGTGAAACCCAATACAATGCATGTTAGTGTATTGGTATGTGACACCTGATCTAATCCATGTTAGTGTGTCGGTATGAGACGTCCGATCCAATGCATAACAATCACAATCACATCCATAACACACATACTTATAGCCATACAATCAAGTATTAGATTTATGGCATGGAATTGTACATACTTAGCCTTTTCATTAGGTACGATCCACAAAATCCGTAATTCCATACATGTATGCATATCACGAAAACATTAGAAAGTTTATGTCACACAACAAGGAATCAACCATCACATAACCCTAGTTTATGAGATAGGTCTTCCTCCTATAGTATACGTCTGATGTAACACTTAGGAATACCCCTAAAATCATCTCCTTTCGGTGTACGAAAGCCTACACATGAATTATACCGTCAGTTACCCATATACTACGCAGTGAATAACGGATTTAAAACTACTCAATTAAATAAACCTAGCCTACCTGGGTGTCAAGCATTCACAGAGAGATTGTAGCACAAAATATGGTTTACGAACGATGGGACGGTGAATCTTGACCAGAAGTCCGCAATCTATCGACCTCCTTACGCTAGAAATCTTTTTCTCTTTCCTTCCCAAACGTAGAGCAGCCTTTTGAGAATTTCTAGGGTGATCCTCGCCTCTTTTTGGTGTTTTTGGAAAAAGAAAAAAAATCAGACTTTGCGTTATTTACATAGTTTCGCCCATCCCGCTCTGGCGGCCACTTATCCCGCTAGAGTGCCGCCGCCCTGGCGGCATCTGTCCCGCTCTGGTGGGCTGAGAGACCAAGTTTGCTCGATATTTTTCCTTTCCTAATTAACGACGGTTCGGATCGTTATATGTTCTCAAGTGCGGCCACGTCCAGGGTGTAGGCTCGGGTCATGACACTACATCAACATCCATCTTTTTGTCTTCTTTAATTTGAATGTTTTGCAACTTTTTTCCCCTGAAATTAAAAAATTGAAGATTTAACCTAAACAACTCGTCAACTTATACTAATAAATAAAAATAACTGGCAGTTGTACAATATATATATATATATAT
>JAJOOR010014193.1:0-48803 GCA_036250505.1 Solanum acaule | reverse complement strand
GAAATAAAAATGGAAAAAATACTAGTAAAAAACTTAGCATGTTGCAAAAATAAAACGGCACCCCAATTTGGTTGTACAGACAGATACTATAAAAAGAAATATAATAAAAAATACAGATCAAAATATAAATATAAAAAACCAAGAAGGAGTACTACGTAAAAAACTACAAAACTAAAAGACCATATAGGCCAAAGAAAAAACTAACGGAATGTACTTGTTACAATTGTGGAAAATTAGTAGAGAGTCTTCAGTACTTGCCACTCACAAGACCTGATATCACTGATGTTCTGAATTTAGCAAGACAATTTATGCGAAGTCCAAACATTGAACATCTTCAAGGAGTAAAAAAGATTCTCAAATACATCAAAGGTACTCTACACTTTGGACTCAGAATTATTTCACAATCACCTTGTAAGTTGTATGGATATTCAGATGTTGATTGGGGGAGGCACCACAAGTAAAAGATCAACTATAGGCTATAGCTTCTACATTGGTGCAAATTGTATTTCTTGGGCTTCTAAGAAATAGACCATAATTGCCCAATTGAGTGTTAAAACTGAGTATAGAGCACTAGCCTCCACTATAGTAGAGATGACATGGATCATGTATCTACTTCATGATCTTTGGGTATTCCTCCAATCTGTTCCTACATTATATTGTGATAACTTGAGTGCTTTGTACATGACAATTAATCCTGTTATGCATGTTATGGACTATCAGTTTATTCGTGAGAAGGTGGCCAGAGGACAACTTCTTACTCAGTTTATGAGGTCTAAGGATCATCTAGCTGACATTCATACCAAAGCATTGACAAAACAAGTCTTTGCTGGATTTTGCAACAAGGTAGGAGTTATAGTTCCTCCACTCACTAGCTTGAGGGAAAGTGTTGAAGATGAAGGAAGTTGATGCTAGGAACATGCCAAAGGAACTAGTCCAAGGAAGTTGACTGATGTGTTTTACTATTGTAGAGTTAGAGTCACACTAGAACTAGACTACTAAATCCTAACTTATGTACGACTAAGCTGATGTATCGTGTATTAGAGCTAAAGTCGACTTGGATAAGGTGTTTCAGTTATAGTAGTAATATTACTCATGTAAATTATATATTTGTATTGTAGTAGGCCTCGTAGTGTAACTAGTATAAGACTCTTCTCCTATACATGGAGCATGTACTTAATAGTTTTATTTATCAATACAATCTTTGATTTCTCTAAACTTTACGTGAGAATTCTAGACAAGGAAGTTACTGGTAGCATGGGAAATTTTGTGCAAACCAAGAGGAGCTAGAGGCTTGAACTTGATTAAATTCGAAAAGAGCAGACATATGTAAACTACTCTGGATTGTGTCACGGAAAAAGACAAATTATGGTTCTAATGGGTTCACAACTTCCACATATAGAGACAGGACATGAACACAGTGACAGCTACACAATCTTTTTGGCTTGTTAGGAAAATATTTGATTCAAGGATGTAGTTACAGAAGGATAACATTATCATGGAACTGCAACAACAACGAATTGGAAATTTAGCATCAAGGAAGCATATTGATCCTTCTTGCCTTAATTTGCAAAAGTAAACTAGAAAAGCTCACTGATGATTCCAGAAGTCTTACTAAAACATCAGTTTATACTATGGTTTGCAACACATCTAAGGTTTGCCATTGTGGACAGACAGGACAGATAGGGAGTACAAGTTCTACGAGACTGTGTTGTGTGCTACAGGAGGAATTGAGTCTTTCAATCATATGCTCTTTGGTTGTAAATAAGCAAGAACCATATGAAAAAATCCACTTAACTGGTTGAGTTTGCAAAGACATAATTTAAGTTGGAATGAAGAGGTACAATGAATATCCAATCAAGTCAAGAAAGGAAAGCCTAGAACACAGATTCTGGGGTGGATATTTGTTTTCATGATCTACCATATCTAGAACGAAAGGAATCAAAGGTGATATCAGCAACAACAAAGAAAAGGCATATTAGAGCTTCTTGATCAAGGAGATCACTCTTTAGCTGCACATAAAGGGCAGAGACATTCTAAATGGAGGCATACACTTAGTTGCTTGAAACAATTTTCCTTGTTAAGTTGTATTATTCATAGAGTTAGTAATGTTTGTTTTATGGCATAATACATAAATATGTCTTTTAACTTGGCTTCATCTGACATCTATGACCTTCAACTTTGAGAATACACACGTAGGCACTTAGAATTACAAGTTTATGGACACGTGTGTCCCATATATTACTTTTTCTAGATTCATTAGAACGATAACAATTCTATGAACGCATGCGCGTGTAAGGAGTAATAAAATACAATAATTACAATTTAATTTTTAAAAGTATGACAAGAAACACTAAATGATAGGCGCATTTTAGTGTTCAAAATCGTTTCCATTTAAGAAATCAATTGTAAATTTTAAAATTCGGTTAGTAGTTAGCAAACTTCCAATAAAGTAAAAAATGACTAATTTCAACCCAATAAAAATACAGACTTACGATAATCAGAAATTCATAGAAATAAAATTAAAGATGTGTAATAGAGAGAAAATATAGCATACACATTTTTTAAGACTTTATTCATAACAATATAGATGGGGAAAAATGTAAAATCAGTACATAATATTTTGCGTTCTTATTGACTCCTTTCACCCAATCAAAATTCAAGAGTCATCTTTACTGAAATAAACTAAAGCCTGAATCAAATAGTATAATAGTAATATAAGCTCTTCACTACTTTAACTATTTACTATTGAATTAAAAAAATATTATTGGGTAGGAGTCTTAAGAAAACAAAAAGATTAATTTATATAGATAAAAATTAAGGACTACCAAAAGCTATCTTAAAATTTCAAACTAAATATTTGAAGGTTATGAATATGAAAGACGTGAGAGTTATAGCAATTAAAAGTAGCAATTGAATATGTAATTGGATATCAGTTATAAAGGTGAATATTTAAAGCAAATAAAGAAAAATAATAATAAAATAAATAGATCGACCAAGTTTAATTGCTACAGATCGGCTCATCTGTTCAACTAAACCAGAAGACAAGTAGATTCATTTATAGAAATTATACTCGGTCTCTAATTACTTGTCCACTTTTAAATTGGCAACATATTAAGAAAATAATTATTGATATAGTAAGTTTACCATTTTACCCCTATTAATTATGAAATGAGTGAATTAAAAATTTAAGATTTTCAAGAAGTTCTACATTTACAAAATTAATTAATTGAAGAGATAATAGGTAAGAAAAATTGCCCTCTCTTCATTTGTCAAAATGAACAAAATTAAATCAAAAAATTAGACAAGTAGAGATCGAGGGAATACCTTTATGAGAAAAAAAAAATATTTTTAAATAGTTTGAAATGCTTACTTGTGTGCTGATTTTTCATTGGTATTTCATTCAATAAAGTAGTAGAAAAGTCACCAAAGTGGCTGCTAGTGTTCTCTATGTGTCGGTTATAATTTCCATCAAATAGATAATCTTATTTTGCACTTAATTAGTTAAATGAAGTTACTTATTGAATTAATCTGTTTTTCTTGTCTTTATTATTTCATTGTGTTAAGTAATTGAAGGAGAGAAACAAAAATAAATACCAAAAAAGATTTAAAATGTAATTAATTTAGCTTTTAAAAGAGCAAAACATTCTAATTATTATAAATTCATTGAACTAAGTGGATTGTCCATTGAGTTTATCCATAAACTTATACTTATCATCTGTGTGTATTCCTTAAGTTCTATAAACCTTTTTGGATAAGAATGTATTTATTTATTATGATACTTAATATGGTGACTTTTGGAGTGATTTCTCAACCTATAAATAGGGTTGTTCATTAATCATTGTAAGACACACACATTAGACAAGAAGACATTTGAATAATATGATCTCTATATTCTACTATGAATATCTTTGTCTATATTATTTGTATTATATTATTTATATTTTACAACACGTTATCAACAAGAAACTCTAGCCAATTGAGATATGAGTTTTAGTTTTTCTTTGGCTCATGTTCTGGTTGATCTCGTTATGAAAATTGAGAAACAAAAATGATAACTACTATAATCAAGGTATTATATGCATAAAATCAAGTATGTATTTTCTAGAATCCTTTTATGATTTAGAATACAATAGTATTCGATCACTACCATTGACTAGGAATCAATGGCATATACTACTACTGGTTGAATATGACATGCTCTACAAAATTTGAAAAAGGTATAAAGTTTTAGTAGCATGAGTTTGAATATTATTTTGATTATTTTGAAATACTCAAAGGGTGAGTCATATTGTACTTCGGTCTATTATAATGTTGGTTAAGGGTAAGACGGTGGATTCAAGTCCTATCACACCAAAAGGGTAAGAGATCATGTTAAAGTCCGGATGCACCATAATGAAAAATGTTTAAGGGTAAGATGGTAAATTCATGTTCTATCGCACCAAGAGGGTAAGACATCAATTTGAGTTATGGTGCACCATGATAATAAGGATTGGGTTCAAGTCCCATAGAATTATGTCCTAACACGCTTTATATGGGTAAGACATTGAGTTTGAGTCAATGCACCGTAGTGATGATATAATGAAGACTAAGTCTTTGATAAAAAGCCATGAAATTCGTACCATTGAATTTACTCCATTCCCTAAAGCGAATGTGGTAGCATGATAAGTTTGAAATCCGCACAATTGCTCCATTCTATAATAATATAAATGTGGTAGCAATGAATAGTAAGTCTGAAAGCTGACAATTGATTGGATGTAAGAATAAGCGCGTTGATGGACAAAATTATGATAGTCATCATTATGGTAATTATGAAAGGAAGAACTATGGGTTCTCCAAATAGTCCTTGAAAATGTGAAGGTGATTCTTATTATCATAATGGTGTGAAAGGTCCTTGGACCTGTGGTCATTGTGCGACCTAATAATTTAATAAATTTATAAAAATCCTCCATCAAAAGAAAGGAAGATAAAGTGGTGGTACACTTGACCTTTCAAAGCGATGCTGAGGTGGGTCATGCAAAAATGATAAAATTTTAAAGGCATGACAATGTGCTTATAATGAAAATTTATGAAGCTCTATATGCCACCACTCACCTCTATGATAGGTTTGAGTAAAATGATGTATGCCACAATTCACCTCTACGGGAGGTTTGAGAAAAATAAAGATCAGTTGGCATGACCGGTTGGCCATTCGGATTCAAATGTGAAAGTAAATGAGAATTCATGTGGCTTTATGATGAAGCAATAAAATATTCTTCAAGAATTCTCTTGTATTTCTTGTTCTCATTATAAAATGATCATTGTATCATAATACAAGTTAAGGTTGGGATTGTATTCCCTAATGTTTTTGGAACATATAAAAGGGTGGATATGGGCCCATTCACCTGCCATGTGGACCGTTTGCAACTATATGATAGTTCCATTTATGGGATAGTCACATGTGCTTTGTTGTCAACTTACAAATTGGTTTTTGTAAAATTATTTGCTCGAATTGTTCAATTAAGAGCACAGTTCCAAACTATGAAATTATGTTGATAATGTTGGGTTGTTTAGCAGAAGTTGTATGCCTCCAATTATAGCTAAACCATAGGTATGAGAACAGAACTCCCAAATAAGATTTTATATGAGAAGAGTTTATTTAACATGTAGCAACATGTATATGCATCAAACCAACAAGGTTTATCCATCATAATTGGTTCGGGGTTAGAAACCAAATAATTTCAATCTAATATTTAAATATGCGATATCTGATTTGATTGCTCCATCACGCACAAAGATGGATCCCCAAATGAGGTTGGGTGAATGTTAGATTTTCTAACATTAGGGGGAGAGATGATTGGCAGCTGAAAATTATGAGATGAATTATGAATTATCCAGATCCTTGTTAAAAAAAGTGAACTTGAAGTTAAAGAGATAATTCATTTGCATAATGTTGCAAATTAATTGATAGATGAATTTGCTGACCCTATGTTATAATTCAGCTACAAATTCTCCAATGAGAAATCATTAAGGGACAAGGTCTATGGTACACATGAAGCGTAATAGACCAATCGATTCCAAATGGAAAATTTCTTAAGGAAGGAGAGGAGCAAATGATCAAGATGGTCACGATAGTGAGACAAGTTCTTTAAAAGGAGCACGATGACATAACACTTCATAAAAATCTTGACAGAGGTTCAGGTAACTGAGATGATGAAATATGAAGATATATCGATAAGTTATGTCGTATTAGAATCGAGTCAAAAGACCTTCGATGGTATCTTTGATATGAAGTAGCACTCAATGCTACAGATGATAACGAGGATCTTGAATTCAAATCTGTCATATAATGTAGACAGATAAATGATTGGTCAAATGAAATGCACAATTCAAGTATATTATGTTTCACTTTCAAAAGTATTGTTTTGGACCTATAGTTCATGGATCAAGAAATAATGTCAGTAGGGTACAAATGAATCATTATGCAAAAGTAGAACAACCAGATATAAAGTACGTTTGTGCCTTGGGGAATAAAGGGTTTTTGAAAAAAATCCTAACATTATTAAATGGAGATATATTGTAACAACACGTATCGGAATAAGGGTAAGGAACCAAAATTCAGAACTTACAGGTGCCATCCATGAGGACCACTGATGTTCCGTAGGTGGAACCACAGACCATAGGTGGGGTACGTGGATTGACCATCCTCAGATTTTTCCAGGCCATGAATGACAACTGGACCTACGGTCCATTGGTCGATCGACGGTCCGTGGTCCAGGGATCCGTTGATGGCTCAAAAATCTCTATAGTTAGTGATGGTTGACAGGACGGACCGAAGGTTCATCCACGATCCGTCGATGGGGGTTCCGTGGGTAACTGCTGGTAGTTATTTTTAGGGGCAATTGGATCTTTTCCTAATTAATTAGTTTCTATACTATGTAATTTTGACTACATTTAGAACCCCTATGTAAATCTTTTTACCCCCAAATTAGACCCATTTACTTCATTCTTCCAAATTCCCAAAAAAAGATCAAAACCTCTCCAAATATTCTCTCTCTATAAATTTGAAGAAGAAGAAGGATTCACCTAGGGTTTCAAGATAAGGATCCAATTTTTCCATTGAAGGCTAGAAATTTGACTTGAGGTATGATAGTTTTCATCCATGGATTCCTTCCATCCATGGAGTTCCCAAATTCCTCTATTTCAAAAGGTAGAATTCCCCAATTAAGTTAGGGTTTTCTTCAATCACCATGGGTTCTTTTCATTATTGATTTGAATGATTGAATTATGATCTTCTAAGCATGAATTGATGATTTAATATGGTTTTATGATGTTTTACCCTATGAACCCATGAAATCCCTATGTTTTCAAGTTATGAAATATATGTGGTGGGATTTTGATCTTGAAGGAAGACTTTTATGAAATTAAGCATATAATGAGAGAGATGCATGAGTTTATGATGAAATCCATATATATTCCTTGTTTTCTAAATGTTGATGATTGTAGGAGGGTTTTTAGCCTTGAAAGGTGATTATGGAATTATGCATGTTTTCATGAAGATTATGTAAATGCTTTTAGGGTGCTTTGAGAGTAAAGTACCAATGATGATGTTGTGTTATGAAAGGACATTCTCATAAACACATACTAGCATGATGTGAAAGGTTTTCTCACATGACAAGGATTCTTAGGTTGAAAGGCTATTCTCACCTAATTGAATCAATGAATAAGAGCTATCCTAATGAAATATCTTGGATTGGTTAGATGACATGTCTTTCCATGGATAATGAGAATAAGTAAGAAAATACTATTTTGTGGGATTTATTCTTAGCACCGAGTGGGTATTGACATTGATATGGAAGCTCTCCCGTTAGTAGAGGTCGGGTTTCTAGAAGAAGTCACATGAGATGGAAGCTCTCCCGCTAGTAGAGGCCGGGTTTCTAATAGCAATCTTCTTATCACATAACTATGTGCTTCCATAGGTTTATTAGCTAGTAGATCCACTTAAGATATAAGTTCATAGTTCTACCTTAGGCAAGTAGAACAACCTTTTTCGGTGTGGGAGACACCGGGTGATCATGTTATAACTCAGATGGTCTCTATGTCGGTTAAGGCTAATTCTCACAACAAGGCTAAAAGTATAATAAGGTTACTCAAGGAGTATTTCACATGTGTTCAAAGGCTTTAAAGATGATGTTAGCTTACGTTGACCATGATTTATGACTTATGTTTTATAACTCTTTCATATGATGTTTTAGCTTGGCCAATTGCATGTTATGAAATGAAATGTCCCTTTTTGCATGTTTTAAATGTTTTAAAGCATGGCTATCATACATAGTGCATTTTTGTACTAAGACATACTCTTGCCTACATTTTTTCCAAATGTAAGTCCGATAGACAGGGTTCCCATTTTAGTGGCTAGAGCTTGGACTTTGATTCTTCCCGATCTTGGTGTGTCATCATGGTTCTAGGACGGAGTTTATTATTTTAGTTTTTTTCTTGTATTTCCTTTTTAGACATGATGTATGGGCTAGGCCCAATTTCATTCGATTGTAATAGATGGCTATGATGAATATGAGTTTAGACTTCCACTTATCGTTTTATAAAATGTTTTGGACTTAAAATGATTGTTTTATTATTTAATGTTCTATTTCTTATGTTATGAGAGCTAAGTGTCTTGTATGGAGTCCTTCGGGGTTCTATAAGCCATGTTACATCTAGGGGATACCCCTGGGTCGTGACAAACTTGGTAATCAGAGCACAAGGTTTAGAATGGTCCTAGAATGTCTCACAAGCCGCGTCTAGTAGAGTCTTGTTCATGAGTGTGAAATGTGCCACATTTATGAATGAGAGGCTACAACATGATTAGGAAACTCTACTTCTTTCATTATTCTAAAGTCGTGTGATATAGTTAAACTCTATAAAGTCTCTCTCCTAATCCTTATCCTATGTTCTTCAGGATATGTCTATGCGAAGAGCTTATACTAGAAGGAATATGGAACAAAAAGCTCCTCCCCAAGCTCCTCCTCAAGCTCTGGTCGATCTTTTGGCCGAGCAAGTTACGAATGCGGAGTTTAGATCAGCTTTTCATGTGTTGGCTCAAGCCGAGACGGCCCAAGACAATAGGGAAATAGTAGTCCCCGTGAACCCAAATATGGGTACAGAGGCTTCAAGAGTGAGGGACTTTATGAGGATAAACCCTCCGGAATTTCATGGCTCCAAGGTTGAGGAAGATCCTCAAGAGTTTATCGATGAGGTCTATAAGGTACTTGCATGGGAGTCTGGAAGAGAAGGCGGAATTGACCGCTTATCAATTGAAAGGTGTTGCTCAAGTGTGGCACAACCATTGGAAAGAATCAAGACTGGTAGGAGTGGGTCCCATAGAGTGGGAAATGTTTAAATCAACTTTTCTTAATAGGTTCTTTCCCTTTGAGATTTGGGAAACAAAGGTGCTTGAGTTCATTAACCTTCATCAAGAAAGCATAAGTGTGAGGGAATATGCTCAAAAGTTCACTCAATTGTCCAAATATGCTCCAACAATGGTTGTCTATTCTAGGTTAAGGATGAGTAAGTTTGTGTCGGGTGTATCTGAAATGGTGGTTAAAGAGTATCGTAACGCTATGCTCATTGGCCACATGGACATCTATCGTCTCATGGTACATGCACAACAAATTGAAGAGGAGAAACTCAAAGAGAAGTCTAGAGAGGTAATAAGGGCTAAGACCGGTGATGGTAATTTCTCACATGCTAGATCCGATGGACATGGTCGTCCTAAGTTTCGACAAGGGTTTTCCGGTCAAGATCCTCTCATGCTCCTCCTAAATTTAACAAGGATAGGGTGTTTAACCCTAAACCTTAAGAAGGGAATGGTGGTGGATCTTCATTGGCTAGGTTTACTTGTGCTAAGTGTGGGAAGAAACACGATGGTAAGTGTCTAGACAACACGGATAGATGCTTTAGTTGTAGGAAGAATTGTCACAAGATGAGGGATTGCCTAATGTTTACGGCATAAGGAAGGGAAGGCAAGCAAGCTTATCGTAGTGGTTCGAATTCTAATGCTCCAAAGCAAAACCGCTTATATGCTCTCCAAACCCGAGGTGACAAGGAGAGTTCTCCGGATGTAGTTACTGGTATGTTAAAAGTCTTTCACCTTGATATATATGATTTGCTCGATCCCGATGCTACTTTGTCCTTTGTAACTCCATATGTGGCCATGAGGTTCGATGTGCTCCCCGATGTATTGTTAGAACCATTTTCTGTCTCTACTCCTGTTGGTGATTCTATAGTGGCTAAAAGGGTCTATATAAAGTGTCCCGTTTCCTTATCCCATAAAGTCACTCTTGTTGACTTGGTAGAGCTTGACGTGTTAGACTTTGATTTCATTCTTGGTATGGATTTGTTGCATTCATGTTATGCCTCTATATATTGTAGAACTCAGGTTGTTAGATTTCAGTTCCCAAATAAGTCTATCCTAGAGTGGAAGGGGGGAAATTCTATGCCTAGAGGTTAGTTTGTCTCTTGTCTAAAAGCTAGAAAGATGATTTCTAAGGGTTGCATTTACCATCTTGTTAGGGTGAGGGATGTAGATTTTGAAACCCCTACTCTTGAGTCGGTCCCTATCGTAAATGAGTTTCCGGTTGTATTCCCAGATGACTTACCTGGTAGTCCTCCCGAAAGGGAAATAGACATCGGTATTGACCTTCTCCTAGATATGCAACCTATTGTTATTCTTCCTTATAGAATGGCTCCGATAGAGTTAAAGGAGTTGAAAGAACAGTTGAAGAATTTGTTGGATAAGGTTTTCATCCGACCGAGTATCTCTCCATGGGGTGCTTCAGTTTTGTTTGTTAGAAAGAAGGATGGTTCTCTTCGTATGTGTATTGATTATCGTCAGTTGAACAAGGTGACCATTAAGAATAAGTATCCTCTTCCAAGGATAGATGATTTATTTGACCAACTTCAAGGGGCAAGTTATTTCTCCAAGATTGATCTTCGATTGGGTTATCACAAATTGAGGGTGAAAGAAGAAGATATTCCAAAGATGGCTTTTAGAACCTGATATGGTCATTATGAGTGTTTGGTAATGTCATTTGGGTTGACTAATGCTCCGGCGACGTTTATGGATTTGATGAATAGGGTGTTTAGACAATACATTGATATGTTCGTAATTATGTTTATCGATGAAATTTTCATCTATTCTAGAAGTGAGGATCAACATATAGATGATTTGAGGATCATGTTGCAAATTCTTAAGGACCAACAACGTTATGCAAAGTTTAGCGAATGTGAATTTTGGTTAAGGTCCATAGCTTTTCTTTGTCATATTGTTTCAAGCAAGGGTATTGAAGTAGATCCAAAGAAGACGGATGTGGTCAAGAGTACTTGGCCTAGATCTCTAACTCCTTCCGATATTAGAAGCTTCTTGGGTTTGGTCGGTAACTATAGAAGGTTTGTTGAGGGTTTTTCCTCCATTTCTTCTCCATTGACAACTTTGACTCAAAAGAAGGCTAAGTTTATATTGTCAGAAGCCATTGAGAAAAGTTTTCAAGAGTTGAAAGATAGACTTACTTCCGCTCCGGTGTTGACTCTACCAGAAGGTACAGATGGCTTTGTGGTATATTTTGATGCCTCTAGAGTTGGGTTGGGATGTGTGCTTATACAAATTGGTAACGTTATTGCCTATGCTTCAAGGCAACTTAAGATCCAAGAGAAAAATTATCCTACCCATGACCTTGAATCAGCGGCGGATGTTTTTGCCTTAAAGATTTGGAGGCATTATTTGTATGGGGTTCATGTGTATGTTTTCACTGATCCTAAGAGTTTACAATATGTTTTTAGTCAAAAGGATTTAAATCTTCGCCAAAGAAGGTGGCTAGAAATATTGAAGGATTATTACATGAGTAGGGGTGTGCATCGGTCGGTTCGGTTCAATTTTATGTATTATTGGATCGGTTTATCGGTTTTTTGGTTTTTAAATATGTTAAACCAATAACCAAACCAATAATATATTTTTTTATCTATTTTCAGTTTATCAGTTTTGGTCCTTAACAGTTTAGTTTTCGATTTAACCAATAGGAAAATACTTATAAAACAAATATATGACTTTTCTTATAAATTTGATGTGAAAACACAATAATGTAACTTTAAAAATGCTCATAAAATAGATACAATAATAACAAACATGAAAAAACCTATACAAGTGTAGCACAAAGAGAAATTAAAAAGAATAGGGTTCTTACTTTAGACTTTAATGTTTTGTATAATGTGAAATTGTGAACTCAAAGTCATTGTGAAGTGTGAAGTGTGAATTGAAGGCTAAAGGATAAAGATAGTAACTAGTAAGATATTGAGATTAATATATAATATTTATGTACAGGTAAAAGTAGTAAATTACTAGTCTTAATGGGTTATTAGTTTACTCAATAACCCAATATTAAAAATCAATAACAAACCGATAACCTAATATTTTTTTTATAAACCATTAAAAACCGTTAACCCAATACCCCAATAACAATAAACCAATAACACTTTTATCAGTTCGGTTTATCGGTCGGTTCAGATTTTGCACACCCCTAGACATGAGTGTTCTGTATCACCCTAGTAAATCAAATGTGGTAGCGGATGTTCTTAGTCGACTATCAATGGGTAGTGTTGCTCATGTTAAGGATAAAAATAAAGAGTTGGTTCGAGATGTCCATAGGTTGGCCCGACTAGGTGTTCAACTAGTGGATTCCACCAAGGGTGGTGTTATGGTCTTTTGTGATGGATGTGAAGTCTAAGAAAGGTCTTGATCCAATATTGGTAGAATTGAAAGAGGAGGTGCTCAAAAAGTCTGTTGAGGCTTTCTCCTAAGGGGGAGATTGGGTACTTAGATATCAAGATCGGTTATGTGTTCCGAATGTTGAGGACCTGAGGGAACAGATTTTGGCAGAAGCCCATAGTTCTCAATATTCTATTCACTGGGGAGCCACCAATATGTACCGTGATTTGTGGGAGATCTATTGGTGGAATGGGATGAAGAAGGATATTGCAGAATTTATGGATAGGTGTCCTAATTATCAACAACTGAATGTTGAACATCAGAAACCGGGAGGTTTATCCCAAGACATAGGTATTCCTACTTGTAAGTGGGAAGATGTGAACATAGAGTTTATAGTTAGTTTGCCTTGCACCCAGCGACAACATGACTCGATTTGGGTAATAGTGGATCGAATGACAAAATCAGCTCATTCCTTCCCGTCAAGGTTTCTTATTCGACGAAGGATTATGCTAAGTTATATTTGAGAGAGATGGTAAGGTTACATGGAGTGACCTTTTCCATTATTTCAGATCGAGGTACCCAATTCACTTCACAGTTTTAGAAGTTTTTCCAAAAGGGTCTTGGTACAAAAGTTACGCTTAGCATGACTTCTCATCCCCAGACCAATGGGCAAATGGAGCGTACTATTCAGACTTTGGGAGACATGTTGAGAGCTTGTGTGATTTACTTTAAGGGTAATTGGGATGACCATTAACCATTGATTGAATTTTCCTATAATAACAGTTATCACTGGAGTATTAATATGACTCTATTTGAGGCTCTATATGGTAGAAGGTGTAGATCTCCTATAGGTTGGTTTGAGGTGGCTGAAGTTGCCCTTATAGGTCCCAAATCGGTACATGAGGCCATAGAGAAGATTCGTCTTATTAGAGGAAGGTTGAAAATGGCTCAAAGTCGACAAAAGTCCTATGCCGATGTTAGAAGAAGGGATCTTAAGTTTGATGTGCATGATTGGGTTTACTTGAAAATCTCACACATGAAGGGTGTAATGAGTTTTGGTCAGAAGGGGAAGCTTAGTCCCCGATATGTAGGCATGTATCAAATTTTGAGACGTGTTGGCAAGGTTGCCTATGAGCTAGATTTGCCAAATGAGTTAGCAACGGTGCATCCAGTTTTCCATGTCTCTATGTTGAAGAAATGTGCCAGAGATCCAACATTCATAGTCTCCTTAGAGGGTTTGGGAGTTGATGAGAGTCTTTCTTATGAGGAAGTTCTGCTTGTGATTTTAGACCGGCAAGTCGAGAAGTTGAGAAACAAGGAAGTTGCTTCCGTAAAAGTTGGTTATGGAGGAATCATTTAGTTGAGGGTGCTACTTGGGAGGCCGAGGCCGATATGTTGTCCCGATATCCTTATCTTTTTCCTTCTACTCCTACTTTAGCTTGAGGTAATGAGTTCCTTATAGTTTATTCCTTGTTTTGGGAGTCATGTGTGTTTATGCATTTTTCATGATTTCCATATGTTATGCATGTTCATGAAAAGTTAAGTTTTGAGAAAATGAGTCAATTGTTTGATTTTCCTCATGTTGATTGAACATTGAGTATGAGTTGCATATAGACTTCATGAGTTGAATTGATGAACATGCTTTAGATATGCTTTTTGAGAGTAAATTGCATATGAGCTCCATGAGATTGTGTTGAGCATGCCTTTAACTTGGAGAAGGTAGTTCCTCCTTGAACATGAGAAATTTTTGAAAATTTCATGCATTTTGGATTGATAGATGTAGTTCCTACTTCATAAGATGCATTGAGTGTGTTTATCTTGGAGTTGATGTTTCCTTCATGACTTTGAGCATTTAGATAAAATTGTATGCATGATGGGATGTTAGAGTTAGATTGACCCTATATGATGTTTTGATAACGTCCTAGCTTGGAGTCGATAGTTCCTCCTTGGTTATATGCATTTCATTGTTAGCTTGGGTTGATTAGTTCCTCTCCTACTCTTTTAGAACCAGTTTAAATCTCATTCGAGGATGAATGATCCTAAGGGTTAGATATTGTAACACCCGTATCTGAATAAGGGTAAGGAGCCAAAATTCAGAACTGACAGGTGCCATCCACGAGGACCACTGACGGTCCGTATGTGGAACCAGGGACCGTAGGTGGAGCCCATTGATTGGCCATCCTTAGATTTGTCCAGGCCATAAATGACTACTAGACCTACGGGCCGTAGGTCGATAGACGGTCCTTGGTCCAAGGGTCTGTTGATGGCCCAAAAATCTCTATAGTTAGTGATGATTGACAGGACAGACCATAGGTCCATGCATGGTCTGTCGATGGGGATTCCGTGGATCACTGCTGGCAGTTATATTTAGGGTCAGTTGGGTCTTTTCCTAATTAATTAGTTCCTATACTATGTCATTTTGACTACGTTTAGTACCCTTATATAAGTCTTTTTAACCCCAAATTAGAACCATTTACTTCATTCTTCCAAATTCCCAAAAAAAGATCAAAACCTCTCCAAATATTCTCTCACTAGAAACTTGAAGAAGAAGAAGAAGAAGAAGGATTCACCTAGGGTTTCAAGCTAAGATTCAATTTTTCCATTGAAGGCTAGAAATTTGACTTAAGGTATGATAGTTTGCATCCATGGATTCGTTCCATCCATGGAGTTCCCAAATTCCTCTATTTCAAAAGGTAGAATTCCCCAATTATGTTAGGGTTTTCTTCAATCACCGTGGGTTCTTCTCATTATTGATTTGAATGATTAAATTATGATCTTCTAAGCATGAATTGATGACTTACTATGGTTTTATTATGTTTTCCCCTATGAACCCATGAAATCCCCATGTTTTCAAGTTCTGAACTATATGTTGTGGGATTTTGATCTTGAAGGAAGACTTTTATGAAATTAAGCATGTAAAGATAGAGTTGCATGAGTTTATGATGAAATCCATATATAATCCTTGTTTTCTAAATGTTGATGATGGTAAGAGGGTTTTTATCCTTGAAAGGTGATTATGGAATTATGCATGTTTCATGAAGATTATGTAAATGCTTTTAGGGTGCTTTGAGAGTAAAGTACGAATGATGATGTTGTGTTGTGAAAGGACATTTTCATAAAGACATACTAGCATGATGTGAAAGGTTTTCTCACATAACAAGGATTCTTAGGTTGAAAGGCTATTCTCACATAATTGAATCAATGAATACGAGCTATCCTAATGAACTAGCTTGGATTGGCAAAATGACATGCCTTTTCATAGATAATGAGAATAAGTAAGAAAATACCATTTTGTGGGATTTATGCTTTGCACCGAGTGGATATTGACATTGAGATGGAAGCTCTCCCATTAGTAGAGGTCGGGTTTCTAGAAGAAGTCTCATGAGATGGAAGCCTCCCACTAGTGGAGGTTGGGTTTCTAGTAGAGACTCTTTATCCGATAACTATGTGCCCCCATAATGTTGATTAGCTAGTGGATCCAGCTAAGCTAGAAGTTCATGGTTCTACCTTAGGCAAGTAAAACAACCCTTTTCGGTGTGGGAGACATCGGATGATCATGTTATAGCTCACATGGTCTCTATGTCTCTTAAGGCTAATTCCCACAACAAGGCTAAAAGTGAACTAAGGTTACTCAAGGAGTATTTCACATGTGTTCAAAGGTTTAAAGATGATGTTAGCTTGCATTGACCATGATTTATGACTTACATTTTATAACTCTTTCATATGATGTTTTAGTTTGGCCAATTGCGTGTTATGAAATGAAATGTCCCTTTTTGCATGTTTTAAATGTTTATAAGCCTGGAAATCATACTTAGTGCATTTTTATACTAACACATACTTTTGCCTATATTTTCCCAAATGTAGGGTCTGACAGACATGGTTCCCATTTTAGTGGCTAGAGTTTGGACTTTGATTCTTCCCGAGCTTGGTGAGTCCTCATGGTTCAAGGACGGAGTTTATTATTTTAGTTTCTTTCATGTATTTCCTTTTTAGACATGATGTATGGTCTAGGCCAAAATTCATTCAATTGTAATAGATGGCTATGATGAGGCATGCGTTTAGACTTTTGCTTTTCGTTTTATAAAATGTTTTGGACTTAAAATGATTGTTTTATTCTTTAATGTTCTATTTCATATGTTATGAGAGCTAAGTGGCTTGTATGGAGTCCTTCGGGGTTCTATACACCATGTTACATCTAGGGGGTACCCTTGGGTCGTGACACATATTCTCTTATGGTGGATGAAATTAGGCATGTTACACTCTGGCAATAGATGAAATGCTTGAATTTGTGTAATGAATGATTGTCATGTCTAGCTAGACGATGAAAGTTATATGAATATCCTTGAAGGATTTAAAAGCTCTTGAAACAATTTCATTAAGTACCGCAATGGTTGTGATATTTCTTAACATAAAGAAGGATCAATTCTGATCTCATGAAAATGATTGAAAAATATCATGTACTAGTGCAATGAGTGCACATACAGATTATTGATTATGCAGATACTAGAAGCTATGTGATTATTCCTTGAAATAGGATATTCCAGCCACTATGTATGAAGATAATGTTCCAGGTATAACTCGATTGAAGGTAGGATACATCAAGAAGACTAGACAAAGTACGTTTCACCAAAGTTCTTCTTCATGCGTGATCTTTAACAAAATGGTGCCGTAGAAGTTCAATAAATCTATTCAAGTGATGATCTTGCAGACTTACTTATTAAGGCGTTGCTAGTAGTAACATTTGTGAAGTTGAGATATGAGATTTTTCAAGCCCCGAGGCTACCCCTAGGATGTAAACATAGGACCTAGGATCACGAGTGACCGAAACTAACCCTGAGCTGGCATATCATAAGCATACTAAGATAAACTGAAATAAGAAGTACTGTGCAGAAACTTAAAACATGATGTAAACTGAAATGGGGAATACCTAATACTGTCTGAATATTAAAGACTGTGAGTTTAACAAAAACTGGAAGATCAAACTCAAAACCAAAAATGAATCTAACTATGTCCGAATAAAAGCCTCTAACTGACTAGAGATGCTGGGACATGCCCCCAGCTAACTCTAGCAAAACTGAAACTGAAATAAAAGACTGAATAATAAAGAAACATGTCTACCGTCCTCGAAGAATGAGGACTCACCAATGATACTGCTAAATATGGATCGGGAATCGATCTACACATGATCTGAATGCAGAGGACCTAAACCTACATCACGAAAGGATGTAGCATAAAGTATGCATCACTACTTGAAAGGTACTGAGTATGTAGGATAGGATAAAGCTGAACAAACATATAACTGAACAAAGCATACTAAGTAATGATATAATCTGAACATGCTCAAGATACTAAGATATACTGAAAATGAAATAAACTGAATGCAATAACCAAGTACATAACCGCTAAAATTGAATAGTAAAATATAACTGGTAACCTGGTCAATGAACTAGAATCTAACTGTGGGAGCTACTATTAACCGACATAAAACCACGTGAGCTAAACGTGGAGTCCGATGTATACACCCCATCGAGAGGACCTAATATACCTTGTCGGTGGTATATAGGTATGACTGGCGTGATCACTAAAATCTGATGCCCACAGCGGGGACTTACAAACCAACGGGGGCATGTAGTTCTGGGACTATGAGGGTGACTGACCCTAGTCCAACTCGGTATTAAGCCTACTCCCGACTGGAAATGTGTACAATACAACATAACTAAAATATACTTGATAGCTCAATATTCTAACATGCTAACTGAAAATGCAACATTAAAGTACTGATAATGAAACATTTGAAAACTGAGGAATGTATGTCTGTTTATGTATCCTAGCTAGTGTAATTCATGAACTAAAAGAACTACACAACTAGTGTTCTGAGTTTCATGCAAGAATCTACGCAAAAGTATTATGAATACATGATAAAATCTGATTAAGAACACTATAGCAGCTAAATCATCACAAATTTCGGAAGTTCTAGAAACCCTAGGTCTAAACAATATGAAGGGAATCAAGAATCTGACTGAATTCTAGGGACCTAATGGGTGAAAGGAACCCACTAGTGAAATCCCACATACCTAGTGACGAATTCCACGAAGAAATCTTTCGATTTTGGGGCTGGAACTAAGGAGTACTTATTGCATTCTTGGAGAGAGTTTGGTCGATTCTTTCTTTTCCTTTGTGCTAAGTTTCGATTGATTTTTTTGAGAATAATCGATTATGGTAGGATTTGATTAAGTTACTAGGCTTAAACTTTCCAAAACTACGTAGCTTAGGGGTTAAATGACATAGTTTAGGTGTCCAATGCATAGGGAAAAATCCAAAAGACCCCTGACTTAAAATCTACCGAAGCCACCGACGTCCCTTGAATGACGGACCATGGTATGACCGACGGTCCGTCCTGGCAGGGCATCGTTTGGTTTCAGAGAACAGAAATTTGGGGCCCAAACCACGGACCAGGACCATGAACCGTGGTCCCACCTACGGTTCGTAGGTCCTGGCATGGTTCTGGACTTAGCTGAATTTCCTCTAGGTCTGGGGAGGGAGTTGTAGGCTGGCAACCACTAGAGTCTGATTGTGGGAGCTACTATTAACCGACATAAAACCACCTAAGCTAAATGTGGAGTTCGATGTATATGCCCCATCGAGAGGACCTAATATACTTTGCCAGGGGTCTAAATGTGTCACGCCCCGAGGCTACCCCTAGGACGTAAACACGAGACCTAGGATCACGAGTAACCCCAAGCTAACCCTGAGCTGGCATATCATAAGCATACTAAGATAAATTAAAATAAAAAGTACTGTGTGGAAGCTTAAAACATGGTGTAAACTGAAATGGGGAATACCCAATATTGTCTGAATATAAAAGACTGTGAGTTTATAACAATTGGAAGATCAAACTCAAATTTAAAACTGAATCTAACTATGTCTGAATAAAAGCCTTTAACTGACTAGAGATGATGGGACATGCCCCCAACTAACTCTAGAAAAACTGAAACTGAAATGAAAGACTGAATAATAAAGAAACATGTCTATCGTCCTCGAAGAATGAGGACTCGTCAATGATACTGCTGAATATGGATCGAGAACCGATCTACACGTGATCTGAACGCTGAAGACCTGAACCTACATCATGAAAAGATGTAGCGCAGAGTATGTGTCATTACTTAAAAGGTGTTGAGCATGCATGATAGGATAAAGTTGAACAAACATATAATCGAAGAAATCATACTCAGTAATGATATAATCTGAACATGATAAAGATACTGAGAGATACTAAAAATAAACTAAACTGAATGCAATGACCAAGTATAAAACATGTTGAAACTGAATACTGAAATGTAACTGGTAACCTGGTCAATGCACTAGAATCTAATTGTGGGAGCTACTATTAACTGACATAAAACAATGTGAGCTAAACGTGGAGTCCGATGTATACGCCCCATCGAGAGGACCCAATATACCTTGTCGGGGCTATAGAGGCATGACTGGCGTGATCACTAAAATCTGATGCCCACAGAGGGGACTTACAAACCTACGGGGGCACGTAGTTCTGGGACTATGAGGGTGACTGACCCTAGTCTAGCTCAGTATTAAGCCTACTCCCAACTAGAAATGTGTACAATACAACATAGCTGAAATATATTGGATAGCTCAATATTCTGACATGCTAACTGAAAATGCAACATTAAAGTACTGATAATGACACATTTGAAAACTGAGGCATGTATGTTTGTTTATCTATCCTAGCTAGTGTAATTCATGAACTAAAAGAACTACATAACTAGGGTTCTGAGTTTCATGCAAGAATCTACGCAAAACTGTTATGAATACATGATAACCTGATTAATAATACTATAGCAGCTAAATCATCACAAATTTATGAAGTTCTAAAAATCGTAGGTATAAACAATATGAAGGGAATCAAGAATCTGACTGAATTCTAGGGACATAATGGGTGAAAGGAACCCACTAGTGAAATCCTACATACCTGGTGACAAATTCCACAGAGAAATCTTTCGATTTCGAGGCTGGAACTGAGGAAAACTTGTTGCGTTCTTGGAGAGTGTTTGGTCGATGCTTTCTCTTCTTTTGATTTAAGTTTCGATAGAGTTTTTTGAGAATAATCGATTAGGGTAGGATCTAATTAATTTACTAGGCTTAAACTGACTAAAACTACGTAGTTTAGGGGTTAAAATATGTAGTTTAGGTGTCCAACGCTTAGGGGAAAGACCAAAAGACCCCTGACTTAAAATCTCCCGAAGCCACAGACAGACCATGGACTGACCAACGGTCCATCCTAGAAGGGCGTCGTTTGGTTTCATAGGATAGAAAGGATCGTTATGAACTACGAGAGCTAAATGATTGATAAACTTGGTCATTATTTAGTCTTTTCCTCAAAGGCGGATATGATTGAATTAGCTTTGGACTACGAGATAGCTAGACAGCGGGGATGAAGGGTTTGCGAGGAAGAATCAATGGCCAATGGTTCTACAACTGCAACAACACTTATTGAAAAGACTATTCTATGACCAGCCGTCTACTTAATTACATCTGGGGGCCGAACCACATACCTGGACCATGAACCGTGGTCCCACCTATGGTCTGTAGTTTCTGGCATGGTTCTGGACTTAGCTGAATTTCCTCTGAGGTCTGGGGAGGGATTGCAGGTGGCCAACAACAGACCCCGCCTACAGTCTGTGGGTCAACCTACAGTCCGTAGGTGGCCTTCGTCGGTGGCACCTACACTTCTAGAAATCTGCAATTATTTCATTTCTGAATCTGGGGTGTTACATTTTCTCCCCCTTGGGAACATCTGTCCTTGAATAAGGACTAAACTAGTTGGGTATGGTGGGAAAGAGCTGCAAATTCTATCACTAAAATACTGGAGAGGAACAATTACCTCAAGCTGGAATGGGATCGGAAGGAAAGAGATGAGGATACTTGGCCTTCATGGCTGCTTCTGCTTCACAAGTAGCTCCTTCTACAGACTTACTCCTCTACAACACCTTAACTGAAGCGATTTCTTTGTTTCTCAACCTTCGAACCTGACGATTAAGAATTTCAACTGACACCTCTTCATAAGTGAGACTGTCCTTCACATCCACACTTTCTAATGGTACTATAGATACTGGATCACCCACACACTTCTTCAACAAAGAAATGTGAAAGACTGGATGGACTACTGCTAGTTCTGCTGGCAACTCTAACTCATAGGCGACTTTACCAACCCTTTTCAAGATCATGTAGCTTACATATCTAGGACTGAGCTTCCCTTTCTTGCCAAATCTCATCACCCCCTTCATAGGTTATACCTTCAGGAAAATCCAATCACCAATCTCAAATTCTAAGTCCCTTCTCCTTACATCTGCATAGGACTTCTGCCAGCTCTGCGCTATCTTAAGTCTATCTCTGATGAGCTAAACTTTTTCCATAGCATCATGAACCGAATCTGACCCTATCGAGGCTGCTTCAACTACTTCAAACCAACCAACTGGAGATCTGTACCTACGCCCATATAATGCCTTAGAATGGGCCATCTGGATACTTGAATGGTAGTTATTATTGTAGGCGAACTCTATCAGAGGAAGGTAATCATCCCAATTGCCCTTAAAGTCGATCACACAAGCTCTTAGCATGTCCTCTTATGTCTTAATGGTACGCTCTTCCAGACCATCCGTCTGTGGATGAAATGTTGTGCTGAGATTAACCTCGAGTACCAAGACCTTTCTGAAACGACTTCCAGAAATAAGAGGTAAACTGAGGACCTCTATCTAAGATGATAGACAATGGAACCTCATGCAACCTAACTACCTCATTAATGTAAAGTTTGGCATAGTCCTCCGCCAAATCTGTAGTCTTAACAGCCAGGAAATGAGCAGACTTAGTAACTCTTTCTACTATCACCCAAATGGAGTCATGTTGTTTGCGAGTACGAGGTAAACCCGTAATGAAATCCATGTTTATTACTTCCCACTTCCATGTAGGAATGTTAATCTCTTGAGTCATACCTCCTGGTTTCTGATGTTGTACCTTCACATGTTGACAATTAGGGCACTTAGCCACAAAATCTGCTACATCGTTTTTCATGCCATTCCACCAAAAGATTTCCTATAGAGCACGGTACATCTTAGTGGCACCTGGATGAATAGAATACCTGGAGTTATGGGCTTTTGTAAGGATCTGTTGTCTCAACTCACCCATCTTAGGAACACATAAACGAACCTGGTAGCGAAGCACACCATCTCGCCCTTGGGAGAAAACCTCAACTTTCTGCTGATGAACTGCACCATTCAGTTGAAGCAATAGAGGATCACTGCCTTGTTTTTCCTTAACCTCCACTACCAATGAAGATTCTGACCCATTCTGAACTGTCACACCATCATATGATATGTTTATAAGGCAAAGTCCTAAGAGAGCAAGCCAGTGAACATCCTTTGCTAATTCCTTCCTTTCTTACTCAACATGTGCTACACTACCCATAAATAGTCTGTTAAGAGCATCAGCTACTACATTGGCCTTACTAGTATGGTAAAACACATTCATATCATAGTGCTTGAGGAATTCAAGCCATCTCCTCTGGCAAAGATTTAACTCTTTCTGGGTGAGCACATACTTAAAACTCTTATGGTCTATGAACACATCTGCGTGAACACCGTACAAGTAATGTCTCCAATTCTTTAGTGAAAATACCACGACTGCAAAATCGAGGTCATGAATCAAATAGTTTTTCTGATGCACCTTAAGCTATCTAGAAGCATAAGCTATAATCTTACCTCGATGCATCAACACACAACCTAGGCCGACTCTGGATGTATCACAATAGATCACATAACCGTCTGAACCCTCTGGTAGAGTCAAAATAGGAGCTGTAGTCAATCTAGTTTTCAGTTCTAAAAAGCTCTTCTCACACTCATCTTACCACTGAAACTTAACCTTTTTCTGAATCAACTTAGTCAACGGAGAAGCTATGGATGAAAATCCTTCCAGGAACTTTCTGTAATAACCGGCTAGACCCAAGGAACTTCTGATATCTGTAGGAGAGGTAGGTCTGGTCCATTGCTTCACTGCCTCTATTTTCTGAGAATCCACTCAGATCCCTTTCCTAGACACTATATGACCAAAGAAGCAACTGATTGTAACCAAAACTCACATTTGCTAAACTTAGTGAATAACTGACGATCTTTGAGAGTTTGCAGGACAACCCTCAAATGAGTCGCATGTTCTTCCTCATTCCTAGAGTAAATAAAGATGTCATCAATAAAGATGATAACGAACAAGTCCAAATACTGCTTGAACACCATGTTCATTAAATCCATGAAAGTTGCAGGAGTATTGGTTAGTCCAAATGATATAACTACAAATTCATAATGACCATACTGAGTTTTAAAGGTTGTTTTTGGAATGTCACTATCTCTAACTCTGAGCTGATGGTAACCAGATCTAATGTTTATCTTCAAAAAATGACTAGCACCCTAAAGTTGGTCAAACAAGTCATCAATCCTGGGGATAGGGTACTTATTCTTGATTGTGACTTTGTTCAACTGCCGATAGTCAATATACATCCTGAGAGAACCATCTTTCTTTTTCACGAACAACACTACAGCACCCAATGAGGAAATCATAAGTCTGATGAAGCCCTTATCTAGAAGGTCTTTCAACTGCTCTTTCAATTCCTTAAGCTCAGCTGGAGACATTCTATAAGAAGGAATAGAAATAGGCTTGGTATTTGGATAGAGATCAATTCTAAAGTCAATTTACCTTTTGGGAGGAATTCTGGGAAGATTTTCTAGAAACACTTCTGGGAACTCATTTACTACAGGAACTGACTCAAGAGTTAGGGTTTTGGAGTTGGAATCCTTAACTCAAACTAGATGATAGAGATATCCCTTGGAAATCATTTGTCTGGCCTTAAGGTAAGAGATAAATCGACCCATAGGCACTAAGCTACTACCCTTCCATTCTAAGATTAGCTCGTTTGGAAACTGGAAATGAACGATCCTAGTTCTACAATCAAATAAGGCATAACATGAATGTAACCAATCCATTCCCAGAATGATATCAAAGTCTGCCATTTCTAACTCTACAAGATCTGCTGAGGTGACTTTCTTAGAGACTTTGGCAGGGCAATTTTTGTATACCCGTCTAGCTATAATTGGGTCATCAACTGGAATAGAGACTGAGAAGGGTTCTGAGAGAGTTTCTGGACTGACACCAAAGTTTACTGCTATATATGGAGTTACAAAGGAAAGAGTATCCTCTGGATCTAACAAAGCTTAAACATCTAAGTGAAAGACTCGTAATGTACCAGTGGCCACATGACG
Organism: Solanum acaule; assembly: GCA_036250505.1. Classification (NCBI taxonomy): domain Eukaryota; kingdom Viridiplantae; phylum Streptophyta; class Magnoliopsida; order Solanales; family Solanaceae; genus Solanum; species Solanum acaule. Next base: position 23,750 of record JAJOOR010014193.1, on the reverse strand, counting down.
AGAATCTTCCCAGTTTTGGTGAGCTTGGAGAGCATACAACTTGTTCTAGCGCTGACCACCACATCTACCAGATGAAGCACCCTACTGAGTTGGGTGACCTGCTGGTGCTGCTGGAGATGTAGACTGAGCCCTACTATTTATCCCTCCTTGTCCATATTTAAAAAAAGGGTAATCTCTTAACCTGTGACCAAACTGACCACACCCAAAACATCTTTCCTTTCCTACAAGACGCTCGCCTAGATGGTTTTTACCGCACTTTGGACAAGTTGGATAGGTCATATTACCTGAAACACTCCCCTGTGACTTAGAGCCTGATGCCCTGCCTTTCTGATCCTGTCGAAACCTGAGGGATGGAGCACTAGCTGATGAAGGTGCTGGTGCTGAAGACCTTTGTTGAAACTGCGAGAGATTAACATCACCCGATTTCTGCTGAGAATAATCATAGTTGTCTGTCCAAGCCTTCTTGTTGTCCTTAGCGTGTTCCCTAAGCTTATCTCCCTCAACCTATTGAGCATGAGTCATGAGCCTAGAGATATTAATATCCTCTAACAACATCACATTTATTCACTCTATCTTCACCAAGTCAGATACTCCAAATAAGAACTTACTCATCTGTGCCCTGGAATCGTGTCACGACCCAAGGCTACCCCCTAGACGTGACACGGCGTACTCGACCTCGAAGGGATCTCATACAAGTCTCATAGCATTCTTGAACATAAGAACATAGGAAAATATAATGGAATTAAAACTTTTCTTTACAATAGAAGACATTTTTCATTAAAAAGCAAGTGGAAGACTTTCTAGACTTTGTCACAAACCATCTAATACTTTGAATACAACATTGGGACTTAGCCCATACAAAAACTCTAAACATACAAAGAAAGACATAAAGGGAACATAGTGGATCTTTTCCTCGAAACTATGAGGACTCACCAAGTCTTCATCTCCAAGCTCCTTAGAAACCTATTCTTCAAGCATAGAACACCAATATCTCTAAACCCTACACTTTGGTAAAAATGGAGAAATATCGGTTAGCACAATTAAGTACTAAGTATGGAAGCCATGCAAAAACCATGCTTAAAACAGACATTTATTTGAAAGTCATGCTTGTATGCCATTTTGATAAAACTTCATGAACATAAATATAAGAGGCATAATATTCAACATAACCAACATACAAGTCATTTCTCACATTCAAGACATAATCATCATATAAACCATTACCTTCACATTAAGCCTTCACTTCAAGTAGCCCTCATGCTATACCTTGTGCAATGTATGGATAGCGTCCCATACCACCATCCACACCAAGGGACCACATTAAAGTCACCAAAAGTGAATTTACTATTCAACCTTTCCATTTTCATACAATACTCATACATAAGAGACATAAACATTACCTAAGTCATATCATCACATAAGGACCATCATCTAAGGCAACCCTAAGTCATACTTGTGCAATGTATGAGTAGCATCCCATACTACTACTCACACTAAGTACTCCTTTGAAGCCACCATAGACAAGGCACATTCATACTCAATACATCATGACAAGGAAGTAACTCATAATACGATCCAAGTATAGCATGCATCATTACATTTAAGCATATAAGTCAACATTCTTCATTAGCTTCATTTAGAGCACATTCATTCATTAGACAGTAAACCATCATTCTCATTAACTTCATCATAAGAGCACATTCATACCTTATCCATTAAGACTTAGAGAACTCACTATGACCCTCTCAAAGCCTACTCGTGCAATGGATGGATGGCATCCCATACTACCACCTACACTTCATAGAACTCATCAAGAAACCATAATGCACATCTCACATGATGGGAATAGGCATTAACCGACATAGACCATGAGAGCTAAATCATGGAATCCGGTGTCGTATGACCCCACACCGTAAAAAGGTGTTCTACTTGCCTAAGGTAGAACTAGTAACATTTTAGCTTGGATGGAATCCACTAGCTAATATCCTATGTGGGCACATAGTTATGGGATATGAAAGATGTTCATTGAAATCCGGCCTAACCTAGGGAGAACTTCCATCTAACCATATCCTCTCGGTGCTTAGCCTCCATTCCCATAGAGTAGTTCAATTTCATTAACATCATTGTACTTGAGAGGGCTGCCAATCATTAGGCCTACCAAACCAAAGTACATTACACAAGAAAGGGCCACCACCATTTGGTCTACCAATTCAAGGTACATTAAGGATATCTCATTGACTTTCCAAGAAGGGTGCCATAAACATAGGGTCTACCGATACAAGGCTCATCATTTCACACATGAAAGGGATACCAATACTAGGTCTACCGATCCAAGGTTTATCATCACATTAGCTCCCAGACTCATCATGAAGGGCTAACAACACTAGGTCTACCGGTTCATGTCATAGCCTAGAATACTTCATCATTCATTTATGAAAGGAATGCCATTGGCCTATCGATTCATATACATCAAGTCAAGGCACATTCATTAGACATTTATGAAAGGAATGCCATAGGCCTATCGATTCATATTCATTTAGTTAAGACACATTCATTACACAAGAGAGGATGCCTAAGCCTATTAACTCAAGATTCAACAATCAACAATACTTTCATTCATTCTAGAAGAGGATGCCTAAGCCTACCAATTCAAGATACATCATCACATTACTTCATCTATACAAGAAAATGATGCATAACCAAATCAAGACATACATTACATAGAAGGGAACCCTTCACATTCCATCATCCATCATTCATGAGTGTTAATTGAGAATATGCTTTCAACAATAGCACAATTACATTCTAAACATGATCATTATACATTCATTGAAATCACACACATATACTTTACATCATGACCATACATAGATCCTTCATATATAGAGGTACAAGGAATATATCCATCAATTCAATACCACAATCTACATAGTGAGTAAACACCTCCACCTTTCAAGTGGATCAATAGATCAAGCACAATTCTACTTCAATATGTAATTTGATCATAACTTACCCTTCAAGGGTCATGGACCACATTCACTCACACACCTTATATCAATACAATTTGGCAAGAGCAATAACATAATTTCTAGATTCTATATCCATATACACATAAACAACCCACATATTTCATAATCAATCAAATCCCAACCACAAATCACAACTTAGGAATTTGGGGGAAAACATGGATTCTAGGAATAAATCATCTTAATTCATCTTTAAATCCACAATTCATTCATAAATCAATGCAATAAAGCCTTTGGAAATCATTTAGAATCGAACCCATGCATAGATTGAAAACTAGGGTTTTAGAGAAAACATTGGAGACTTGACATCACTTTTGAGATTGTCTCTTTGAAAGAAACTAAGTCAAGGATAAAGACCACCATACCTTTTTGAGAAGAATCCCACGAAAATCCCTTGACAAACTTGAAGTCTTGACCTTGGAAGCTTGAATCCTTCACCTCCAATGGAGGTTTCTAGAGAGAGAACTTTTGAGAAGAGAGGTGGGTTCTATTTTAGTGATTTGAAAGAATGACTTTGAAAAGGTGTTTTAATACTTTTAAAGCCCTTAAAATATCTTAATTAACCTATAAAACCGTCCAATAACTCAACTAACCAAAGGAGGAATTTACCAAACCACCCTTCACTTGGCCGAGTTTTGGACAGCACACAGGTGCAAACCATGAAATCCCCATCCACAGACTGTGGATGGGGTCATGGACCGTGCTGTTGAGGCATGGTTCGTGGATGCAACTCACCAAATGGGACCTTGACCCACGGAGGCCATCCACGAGGCGTGGATGGACCTACGAGGTGTAGGTCCCATCCGTGGTTCACCAAATTTTGGGCAGCTTTGGTTTTCCTTAGGGTTTTGGGGGTTAGGCTTTGGGGTCCTCCTCAAGGACCCCTAGGGTGGTCCTTGGGGAGTCATACCTTGATGTTTAACCCCTCAACCTAAGCTCGAGACACTACTTTACACCCTCAAACATTTCATCAACTCTAAGACAAACATCGTTAGGCTCTAGTTTCACTTATTCATTTTACGGGTCGTTACAAATCGGCAACCATATGTGCATCATACCTAGATAGCTGGGTAAACTTAAGTCCGTACTCTTGGACTGACATAGAACCTTGTCTCAAATTCATGAACTCCTGAGCTTTTGCCTTTCTCAACTCCCTTGGAAAGAATCTGTCCAGAAAAGCTATGGTGAAACACTCCAAGTCATAGGAGTTGCATTCTCACCCATGTTTTCCTTCTACTTGTGAACCATATGTGAGCCACATCCTTAAGTTGGTAGGACGCCAACTCTACCTTATAATTTCCAGTTACTTGCATCACTCTAAAGATCTTATTGACCACATCAATAAAGTTCTGGGGGTCTTCACCAACTTGCGACACTAGAAACTTAGGCGGATTCATCCTAACAAAATCATGGACCCTAGCTGCCACTGATCCACCACTAGCATTTGCAGGAATTGGAACCTGCTGATTGTTCTAGTTGGCTACACTTTGAGCCAAAAGTTGAATAGCATTCCGAAACTCTACATTCAAAATCTCATGATCTGAGACTGGAGGAACTGCGTCAGCGTTACAGGCATTAGAGTTCCTTGCGTAAGCTCTACGATGAGGCATGATCTAACGTTGAGTCAAAAAGGAGATCATACCCATGCACGATAAGAATAACAAGAAAGTGAAGTTTTTTTCTAAAAGACTTCGTAGCCTCCCCCTCATAAGTGTGGCATGCTTCACACTCATGAAAGGGACTCTACTTAGTGCGGATTTTTAGACATCCAAGGACTCTTAAACATGATGCTCTGATACCAAGTTTATCACACCCCAAGGCTACCCTTAGGACGTAAACACGAGACCTAGGATCACGAGTGACCACAAGCTAACCCTGAGCTGGCGTATCATAAGTTTACTAAGATAAACTAAAATAAGCAGTATTGTGCAGAAGCTTAAAACATGATGTAAACTAAAATGTGGAATACCCAATACTGTCTGAATATAAAAGACTGTGAGTTTAATAAAAACTGGAAGATCAAACTCAAAACCAAAACTGAATCTAACTATTTCTGAATAAAAGCCCCTAACTGACTAGATATACAGGGACATACCCCTAGCTAACTCTAGCAAAACTGAAATTGAAACATATCTATCATCCTCGAAGAATGAGGACTCACCAATGCTAATACTGAATATGGATCAGGAACCGATCTACACATGATCTAAATGCTGAGATCTGAACCAACATCACGAAAAGATGTAGGGTAGAGTAAGCGTCAGTACTTGAAAGGTATTAAGCATGCAGGATATGATAAAACTGAACAAACATATAACTGAAGAAAGCATATCGAGCAATGATATAATATGATAAAGATACTGAGATATACTGAAAATAAACTAAACTGAATGAAATGACCAAGTACATAACATGCTGAAACTGAATCTGAAATGTAACTGGTAACCTGGTCAATGCACTAGAATCTAGCTGTGGGAGCTACTATTAACCGACATAAAATCATATGAGCTAAACATGAAGTTTGATGTATAGCCCCATCAAGAAGACCCAATATACCTTGTTGGGGGTATAGAGGCATGATTGGCGTGATCACTAAAATCTAATGCCCACAGAGGAGACTTACAAACCTACGGGGGCATGTAGTTCTGGGACTATGAGGGTGACTGACCCTAGTCCAACTCGGTATTAAGCCTACTCCTGACTAGAAATGTGTACAATACAACATAACTGAAATATACTGGATAGCTCAATATTCTAACATGCTAACTGAAAATGCAACATTAAAGTACTGATAATGAAACATTTGAAAACTGAGGAATGTATGTTTGTTTATCTATCCTAGCTAGTGTAATTCATAAACTAAAAGAACTACACAACTAGGGTTCTGAGTTCCATGAAAGAATCTACGGGAACAGTGTTGTGAATACATGATAATCTGATTAAGAACACTATAGCAGCTAAATTATCACAAATTTCTGAAGTTCTAGAAACCCTAGGTCTAAACAATATGAAGGGAATCAAGAATCTGACTGAATTCTAGGGACCCAATGGGTGAAAGGAACCCACTAGTGAAATTCCACATACCTAGTGACGAATTCCATGGAGAAATATTTTTATTTCGAGGCTGGAACTGAGGAAAACTTGTTGAGTTCTTGGAGAGGGTTTGGTCAATGCTTTCTCTTCCTTTGTGCTAAGTTTCGATTGGTTTTCTTGAGAATAATCAATTAGGGTAGGATCTGATTAAGTTACTAGGCTTAAACTGACCAAAACTACGTAGTTTAGGGGTTAAACGACATAGTTTAGATGTCTAACGCATAGGGGAAAGACCAAAAGACCCTGACTTAAAATCTGCCGAAGCCACCGGCGGCCCCTGACCAACGAACCATGGAATGACTGATGATCCGTCCTGGTGAGGCGTCGTTTGGATTCAGAGGACAGAAATCTGGTGCCCGAACCACGAACTGTGGTCCCACCTACGGTCCGTAGATCTTGGCGTGGTTCTGGACTTAATTGAATTTCATCTGGGATCTGGGGAGGGAGTTGTAGGTGGCCAACCACAGACCCCACCTACAGTTTGTGGGCCAACCTACGGTCCGTAGGTGGCCTCCGTCGGTGGCACCTGACTTCTGGAAATCTGCAATTTTGTCATTTCTGAATTTGAGGTGTTATAAGATTGAAATGCATTGTCTCCAAGATATCAGGTAAAGCTTCATCATTGGGAGTGAAATACTCGTTGTACTGTTTTCCTCAATCATGGTTTTGTCCCAATTGGGTTTTCCTGGTAAGATTTTTAATGAGGCGGCACTCAAAGAGTATTATGAGATGTGCGTACTCTTTTTCCTTCACTAGGATTTTTCCCACTGGGTTTTTCCTAGTAAGGTTTAATGAGGTACATTATCTATGGACATCCAAGGAAAAGTGTTATAAATTCATTGAACTAAGTGGATTGTCAATTGAGTTTATCCATAAACTTATACTTATCATCTATGTGTATTTCCTAGGTTCTATGAACCTTTTTGGATATAATGTATCTATTTATTATGCTACTTAATATGGTGACTTTTTGAGTGATTTTTCAACTTATAAATTAAGTTGTTCATTCACCATTGTAAGACATACACATGAGACAAGAAGACATTTGAATAAGATGATCTCTATATTCTACTCCCCATATCTTTTGTCTATATTATTTGTAGTACATTGTTTATATTTTAAAATACTAATAATTTTCTATGGATATTTTCATTTTTAAACAGTTGACTTAATACCTCTCCAATTTTAGTGTTTGGTATATAATATGATATGATTACAGTAAAATTTTCAATAAATTAATACTTGGTAATTAATAATCTCTCTAAGATAATATTTTTCTCCAGTTCCAACCTGGGATAGTGAAAATAATCACTCATTTCGATATGATAATAAGATAATATATTTTTAGAAGACCCCTTTATTAATATATGGTCCCATTAGTATTATAAATTAATAATTATTTACAAGTACAAATATATCTAAGACAATTTTGTGAAATATGATTCTATTTTGTTTTGTTTTTGTTAAAATTTAAATCTAGTTGAAGCTCATCTATAACTTTTCTTATTGCATCCAAAAGTTTCGCCGCTGTTTTTTCGAACTGCACCATAAAATTGTGAGTTCTAGATGCAATAAGTGTTCCTTTCACGTAACTGGTTCCAAACGTAAGAAAATATTGCGATGACTCATACACATACATTGTACTTTTATGTATGATAAAAAAAAATTATGTGAATTCAATAAATATAATACAAAATTTAGTAAGAAACAAATTTTGATGTATTCATTGTACTTTATGTATAGTAAATTTTTTTTTATGTGAATTCAATAAATATGATACATAATTTAGTAAGATATCATGATTTTGATGTAATCAAAATTGACCTTTATTTAATCTCAAAACACTCTTTAAATTAATAAATTTATCAATTAAATTATACCTCTACAAAATAATAATATTTAATGGTTCCACCTATATTAATTTAGTGCGATTTTACTGTATTATTTATATTTAATTATATTTTCATATAACATTTTGATTTAGTAGGGGTAAAATGGTAATCCAACTCAATTTTCACTTTGGAGCTTCCAAAATTTTAATAGTACTAAATGATATAATACACGTATGATGCCAAGTAGGATGTGTGTGTCTACTTGCTCAACTCTATATAAGTTTAAGTATCGACTTGTGCACACCAAAAATTGGAGAGCATAGAAGTAAGATGAGAGAAAGTTAAAGACCATATTTATATATTTTGCCTTGTTTTATTGTTGCTTAGCTTTGAACTAGTTAATTTTAGCATGTCAAAAGAAAGACAATTTTTTCCCTATTTTTTGTCAACATTAACTACTAATTTCGCAAATCATTTCCCAAAACCTTTTTTTTTGAACTGCTAATAGCCATTGATATTATAATTAAATATATACTCACTTATTTGGTTTTTTAAAGAAAGTGAAAAGTCGGACAAGTAAAACTGAAGGAGGAAGTACATAAGTTGAGATTCAAATAATTTATTATACTATTTCCTCTTTAACAGTTTTTTCTTAACATCCTCTTGACACTTCAAAATACAAAAAGAGATGCAACTTTAAATATTTCAAAATTATTATAACTAAGATTCCTTTCCTTGTTGAGGACGACCTAGGTGATCTTTATTAAAAGTAATAGATCACTTTATTATTGAAGACATATGAAGTAGTTGACAAACCCATATCTTTGTACATCAAAAAAAGGTATCCAATATAATGTTTCCTCAGCATCATCATACCACATTTTATAGAAATGGATAGTCAGTATAGCCAACAACTCAGAAGTATAAAATGCTTCCTTGCTATACTTGTTGAGAGGTGCGTCGAGCTCAAATCTCCTTGGTAAATCAGGATTAGCTATGAACATAGGTCCATATGCAACAAGATCAGCTCGGCCTTCATCCACAACTTTGTTTCCATATTCTCTATCGTAACCACCAGCTACAATAAAAGTACCTTTAAATGCATTCCTTATGGGTACAAGGCGGTCAAGACATTCAACTTTTTGCAAGGGTGTTTTCATTCTTGGCTCAACCATGTGGCAATATGCAATGCCATACTTATTCAAGGATTCAGCTATATAAAGTCCCAAAGCACTTGGATTTGAGTCTTCTGAATCCTTGTAGTCAACAAATGGGCAAAGCCTTATTCCAACTCTGTCAGCTCCTATCTCATTTACAACCTCTTCAACTATTTCAAGTGCAAATCTACAATGGTTCTCTAAAGACCCTCCATATTGGTCAGTTTGATCACTGACTTGGTCTTTCATAAATTGGTCGATTAGATAGCCATGAGCTCCATGGATCTCAACCCCATCAAACCCTACAAATTTAATAGATTGCATGATAAACGAATTGATTTGAGAGATGGCGTGTATTTGAAGGCAATATTGATGTGACAACATATCACATTAATCAATCTAACAAAGAACCTATATCAGAATATGTTCTACAAGATCTAAAACTGTTTGTGGAAACTTCTACACCTAAATTTTTGTTCTTTAATTCTCGTAGACCGTGGTGGAGATAACTAAAAAGTAACTCATTATGGTTTAAATTTCTCTAGAGACCACCAACGAAATGTCATTTTTACTGCGAAAGTCATATTGTTCAAACACAGTACGTTGCAATTAGTACATCATGTTTCTCTGCTTTATCATTTACATTACAAGTTCTAATCCAATGTTCAAATATGAAAGCTACACCATGCTAGCTAAAAGATGCTAAGAACTTTCTAAATATACAGAATACTAAAAGGTCATCCTATTTTACTGTTTACCTTGCCAAATGGTGGAGATAAAACAAACTATCTTTATATGTTAAACTTCATAAAGGTCATTAGGATTAGTCAAATAGTGATATATCCAACTCATTTTGTGCTTTTTTTCTTTATACATCTTAAAAATAGAAAATGTGAAACAAAGATTTTGTACTCCAGAATTTCAGACTGAAACAACTTGTATCAAAGTAAACAAGTTGACCAAAAAGTTTTACCATCTTCAATGGCATTTCTAGCAGCAATTCGAAAATCGTTAACAACTTGAGGAATTTCATCTGTCCTCAACTGTCGTGGTGGTGTATATTGTTCATCATCCAGGCCATTAGAACTAATTTGAGTTTTTATTGGCTTGTCTATGCTGGAGATAGGAGCTTGTCCATTGGGCTGGAAATCTATAGAAAGGAGTCAGTTAAAAGGAGAAGGAGTTACATTTAACGACATATAAATTGGTCAAAACCACTAAAGCAAATCTAGTTACCTTTGGTAGAAATTCTCCATGTATGCCAAAGTTGGCGAAAAAAGATTCCTCCTTTGGCATGAACGGCATTTACAATTGATTTCCAGGCCTTGATTTGATCCTTCCTCCATATACCAGGTGTATTTTTGTACTTTCAATTAATAAAGTATTTCAAAAGAGTATTTGGGAGGAAATCAGTTACAACTACAAATTAAACTTGGTAAATTGCAGTTACCCATGGGCGGTGTCAGAAACTCCTATAGCTTCTGATATATGAAAACTGCCTTTTGTGCTTCTTTGTGAGTAATAAATGATAGCATAAGCTTGAGGAACATTGCCATATGATCTTTTCCTTGTTAATGGCGCCAACACAACCCTGGATAACATATAAAGTGTCATAATAAGAACTAGTTCATACTTTTATCGGTCAAATTCACAGGGCTATATGCATCACTAGGATGTCAAAACTCCAAACTCAATGCTCATCCAAAAAAAAAAAGCGCTTCAATTTAAGTAAGATGAGAAAGATCACTTAAGCCTCATTTGATTTCATTAAGATAAACACATTTGGTGTTGTCTCTAGATTTCAACATTGAATTATTAAGATCCTTTGTTATTCAACATCTAAATATGTTTAATTTATTTACTTTTAAACGTAATGCATATATAATCTTAAAAAAAATATAAATTTAATAAAATAAAATTATTATTTGATAAAAAAAAAATGAACATCATTTTTGTTCGTTGGTGGAAAACGGACAATGGTGCTAGTTGTGATAATAAAAGTAGGGATTGACTACAATGATGGTAATTGTTGGTAGTGATGATGGTGAAATGATGATAGTGACAATGGATATAACTATAATCACGGAAGTTGTAGGTATGGTAGAGGTTAACAGTAGTAGTTGACAGTGTTGTTGATTGTGATGATAGTTGTGGTAGGTGGTTGGAAACGGTGGTGGTAGTAGATGTGATGACATAATTGGATATAGTAGTGCCGGGTAGTTATGGATAGAGTAGTGGTGAATATTATTCACACAAAAAATCCTTTAATAAAACTACCTAGTTATACAAACATTCCTACCATATTTATCAATTCTCCTTATACTTTAAAATAATTACATATTGTTTCACTAATTAATAATTTCATACTAGATTTCAAGTAAGATACGCTTAGATACATTTATTTTGTCTACTATATATGCTCTAAAATATAGATACATAGGGAGAGAAGCGACCGAGAGAGGAAGAGAGAGACAATGTACTCCAGATACATGTGAATTACATTAGATACATGTATTTGGAATACTAGATACATTCAAGATACATTTTGAAATACATATAAATAGGGAGAGAAGCGAGCGAGAGAATTAGTGTATCTCACATACATGTGAATCCAATTGAATACAATGTATCTGGAACAAATTACACCTAGTTTTGACTTCATACATCTAAGATACATATAGTGAACACATCAATACATATACTTAAGGACCAAAATCTAGCACGAATAATAATTTTAAAAATTTATCGAAAGGTACATAATTATGCTCTAAACTAATGGATTTATGTTGTGTGGCCTAAAATTAATGCTATGAATATTGAGTAGGTTATCAGCTTCCTTGTGTTTATATCCAAAGATTGAGCCATTAATTGTCTGAATAGCTTGAAGAGCACAAGCTTTCAACTATGCTATTTGATTCCAATATCTGATCTGATTTATGAAGTTCACATGAGGCATTTGATATAAATGGCCAAAAATCCAAGAATACAAGTTATCATCATTCCGTTTATTATTCGTAAATTGTATAGAGTTATAAATTCAGGATTTCTCTGATCAAAATCATCTATTTCAACCATAAGAAGTGCATTATCAAACAATCTATAATCTAGATAGCATAAAAATATACTCTCTCCGTTTCACCAAGAATGACCTAATTTGTCCTTTAATCTTGTGGCCATAAACATGCCACGTGGAAAGTTGAAATTAAAATGTTACCAAAAAAAGAAAAAAGATCATTCTTTTTTAAACAGACTAAAAATGAAAGGAGGACATTTTTGTTTTAAATGGAGAGTGTATTTTATAAAACCATAATTAAACAAGAAACTCAAAAGTACATGTGAGAAAGTTGAAAATTACCCATTTTATAGGGTGTGAGCAAAGGATTTTCCATTTCGTGCTTTCACCTCTGTTTTGGCCTTCGCTGCAATTTTTGCACTACAATGCAAAAGTGGGTGTTAGTATATAAAACTATACTATAGAATGCAAGGAGAAAGTAGAGAATGATGCTCGTATGAGTAAACTACATTAGTTTTTGTCTGTTAATATAATCAATAAATACCCTTTAAATAATAACCCTTGCTATGCTAATAATGATTCCCACTACTACTCCCTTTATGGGACAATTTATGTGGCATTTTTAAATTTCGAAATTTAAATAAGTCTACTTTTTATCGTAAATTTTTCATATATTTTTTAAATATTTTGAATTGCCCATTATTGTGAATTTTAGTACTTTTTGCTTACAAATACATTAATTTTATTTCACAGAATTTGAAGAATTCATGCGAAATTTTTCGGTCAATTTCAAAATCTTTGACTCTCAAAAAATGAAAAGTGTAACATAAATTTAGACAAAGAAAGTATTACTTTGTTATTATTAATTAATAAGAGATGAGCTTAATTCCCATCAACATGAATTGACGGAGAAGTCCTTAGACTCCCGGTTATACTTTTTTTTTGTGTTTGAATAAAAATTAATTCAGAGAATTTGATTCATCAAGGGTACAATTGTAAACACAAGTACAAATATATTGGCCAATAGTACAACCACTTGAGCAAAGACCATTCCCATTGTGTTTCTCAAAGCATTCTTTTTTCCAATCATAAAGAACACATCCTTTTGGATTTAGAATTTCGATACATCTGTGTTGTGCATTCACTTGACTAATATCCAATGCACTTGAAATAATGAGAAGGAAACAAAGAGCAAAGTTCAAGAACTTGGTCATTCTTAATCAAAATTAGTCTCAAGTTAATTTCAATGGTATGACTCCCGGTTATACAATTTGGGTATTATGTGAACTTCACGCGTGTTGTTCCGTTTCTGTACTACTTGCGGGAGCATCTTGGGTAAGGAAGGCATTCTTTATCAAAGTCTCCGAAAGGCGCGCTTAACCTCATTCGATGATGGGGTTGGGGCAATTGATCGATCCGAAGCAAAATCTAGCTCTGATGGTGTGTCCGCGGGTCCCTTCCTCTCAACGTCTGAAAGAACACTCTAATGGCAAGTCGGGCTAATTCTAATATAGGGATAGACATATTTTTGCTCTATGATTTATGTTGTACCAGATTGCGCACACATACGTATTTTTTCATTATTGAGTAATAAAACTTATTTACTTCAGAAAAGGAGTTACACTTGTAGGTCCCACTTTATGTCCTTTCCATGTGACTTGGTATATATACTAGATATTAGGTGTCCGCGCCAGTACGGACTCAATATATGTCACTTTTTAATCTTAATTTATGTGATACAGATGAAATTTGGAGAGTTAAATATATATTTTTTTTACGTTTTTTCTAAAATATTTTAAATTGCTAATTTGTTATGATTTATAAAAAAAAACTACGTTATTTTCGAATAATATAGGTTACTCTTTTTATTCCAATTTATGTGACACATGGAATTAGGAGAGTCCACCAAAATTTCCGTATATGATCTTTTAAGTATTTTCAAATTCATGTGTCACCGATAGAATTTTAAAAGTCAACTAATTTTTTTCAAATTTGTAATAATATATTTTAAGTTGTTAATTATAATAATTTATAGTATCTTCAACGTAATCTTTGAGTATACTTTAAATTAAAAAGAAAGTAAGACAAATAAATTAAAATAGAAGGGACAACAATAAAGTACATAACATTTTTGTAATATACTTTATAAAATAAAATATTATAAATTGAGTAATTAAAGAGAATGGAATGGAATGGAATTGTGAGGTGGGGTCCATATTTATTAAGAGACTTTGAATAAATGTAAGATTAAATACTTTAATACATAATATTAGGATCTTGAATACTATAATCTTACATAAAGATCGTTAGGGGCATATACCTGATGTAAAAGACATCATCACAGAAAAAAGCGGAAACGTTAGTAATAATTAGTTTCTACCTCTTTGCCCTAGCTTTTCGTTATCACAACCGCCAGCGATGGAATTAATGTAGAAAATATGTGGTAACCCTAATGGGTGGAGGGAGGACCAATTTATAGAGGTTAAGACTTAATCTGGAACATCCATCAAATAACCAATGTACGGACGAGATCTATTATATATTCATTAAATATTATTTAAGGTATTACTTGGGCTACAAGTAAACTTGGGCCATAAGTAAGAAATAATTAATAATTCTTACATTCTCCCACTTGGCCCAATGACCATATAACATTAATATTTCATAAACATTAGTTGCGTGATGAGTTCACAATTTGGACTTATTTAGGGCTTCATTTTAATAGATTCAGTGTCCTCAAATGCATATTTTGTGCCAATAACTGATGTATGTCGCGCCCCGTTTTTCCCAAGAAAAAACGAACCTTCGACCTAACAACTCTTTTGGAGCTTTTCGGGTTGGATTAAAGAGTCGCCACCTAACGAATTAAGGCGTGTTAGGACACCTATCTAACCTAGCTAAATCTAACTAAGGTCAACGAACTAGAGATCAGGGTAAGGGTTCAAGTTACCTCGAGGGGAAGGTGTTAGGCATCCCTCGAGGTCCACAAATGTGGGTCCCGATCGTATTTCATGCAATATGTGGGGGTTACGAGCAGCAATTATGGTCACTTCATTTATTTAGGTTATTTAACTTAAACATGCTTATTAAGTAATAAATGACATTTAACAATTAAGGTTACTTCAATAATTTATTTAATTAATTAAGCATGCAAAACTAGGTGATAACATAATATTTAACAATTGAGAGCAGTTTAATTATTTTGATTAATTAGTTAAGCATGCAAGATTAAGTGATAACATAATATTAAATAATTACCACAGACAAAATTTAAAAGAAATAGCGAGAAGATAGAAAATAGACAAATATATAGGCAACAATTTTTATATTTTTATTTAAACTTTCCCAAATAATTATAATTATAAACAAATAAAGGGACAAAAGGAAAGGGAGACTCTGAAGGACTTTAGGATTAGCCCTCAACTTTTCTTTATATTCGATAGGCTTCCGTGTAGAAACAGACAAAACCAAGTTTTGTCACTTTAAGCCTGAGTCGATGTCATCATATCCATAGGGCCTAGACTACCCCTAACCTACCACCGCATGCTTTTCGTCCTAAAGAGTGCCTAGCGTCCCCGCTTAAGGTCCAGGAGGCATTGGACTACTATTATGGTGGATTTAGACTAAAATAAAATATATGCTTCTAATAGGCCCACCTAGACACCAAATCAAACAAATAGGACGTTCATTTAGCATGTAAAGTCTCAAGTTGGCCTCTAGGTTTTATTAAACATGCTGACAAACACAAGTAAGGTGAAAAGGTCGCATGCTAGGTGTATGCATACAAAATAAGCAGCATAACTATATTATAACAGCAAAAATAACTTAAATAAGAGTGGCAAAATTATTACAGAATGCAGATTTAATTAATTTATTGTTCAGGTTAATTTGGACAGATTATTTAAATAGGAACATGTGGGCAGAATGTTTAGAAGTAGTAGCTAATTTTATTATTGGTTCCAAAATTTATTTTCAGCAGTCAGTTTATTAATGCAGAAGCTGATTTAGTAGCTGATTTATTAATTTTTTTATTTTAAGTGACAGAAAACAGATAAATTTTTTTAGAAAAATCTTTGAGCGGGCAATTAACTATTAATTTAAAACAGTGATTATTACTATGCAGATTTTTTATTTTTTTTAAACAGGCGGGGAGATATTTAAGTGTTTAAAGATGCAATAAGTACTCATGCATGCAATTTGTTATATTCAGAAATATGCACATAGATATGACAAGTTTTTTTTAATTCCAAAAGGGATTGTTAGTCAATTAGCATGTTTGAAATTATTAATCATATGCCTTCACATATTGACGTGCAAACATTAATATGCAGCATCTATAGACATGACTTAGCTAGTTTTTAGATAGGATATTAGAGTATTTATTAAAAGCCTACATGCTGATTTTTATACCCCAAAGTAAGCCCTTAAATGAATTACCAAAAATTATTTATTACAGCCTGAACTAAACAAACTTAACATATGCTGACAATTATTAAGAGAACATTTAAACATGGCTTCTATATCAGATTTTATGCATCCTTAGGCCATATAGGCATGGAACCTAACTCTATTTAAAACTAATGATCAAACATGGAAAGGAAACAATGTAAGCAGTTTATTTTACTATTATTACTACTGCATACTAGAGTGTTACAGGCGAGTGTGCAAGCATTCAAACAAGTGCAAGATCATTTTTATTTTATTTTAATTAGATTTAGAGTGATGAATGAACAACAATTAAATCACACTCCTATAATCATGCTTTCTAGCAACAAATAGATTTTGCGATAAAGATAACAAGTAGCATGTAGATCCCCCTCCCCCTTAGATTATTCCCCAAATTATTATATAGAGAGAGTTAGAGTTACTACAAGATATTACAAAATAATAATAAAATCAACATCTAAGACAAACATCAAAAATAAATTAAAATAAAGCTCTATCCCTAATGTATCCTGGCCTCGGCGAACTCTTCGCGTATTTTGAACTTTAGTTCAAAACCCTGCTAAACCAATGAAAAGTATACAGGAGCACAATATATAATAATAAGATCAAACACCAACACATATAATTAATACAAATTTATTCAACGAGCGGGACACACTTTATTGAGAGCAAATAACAAAACATTGAGTATTGCATCATAGAGAAGAGCGAAAGAAAGCTAACCTGGATGACTCCTTTATGCATTACAAATTACATTAACTACATGATGCATTAGCAAGACAAAATATCAACTTGGACAAAATACTAACCAGTTAAGCAGATTATTTTATCAGCAATGGAGTGTTTTAAAGAGATATCCACGGAAACAGCAACACAGCAATACAACAAAGAGTGATCCAAAAGCTTTACCAGAATTCTTGTTCTTTTAGAGAATAGAGTATATTTTTTCTAATTCTTAAAGTTGGTAAGCATGTGAGCGTAAGTTTTCCTGATGGTTTTTTTTTTAGCGTGTGTAGACTGTCGAAACTTTGAATTAAGAGGTCTCTTTATATAGTAGAGAAGAGGGCATATAATATAAGGAAATAAATAATTTAGGATCAATTAAATATAACATTTTCCTTATTTCAAAGGAGAGCCAAATCAGATTTATTTTAATTTATTTTTTTACCAAATATAAAAGCAAGTGAGAATCTACTTACTAATATAAAATAAATGCTAATATTCTTTAATATTCACAAGCAATTTATTACCATATAATCAGACAAATCAGAAACGGGCAAGAGACAATTATGGCAAATAAAATCAATTTATTGGATCAAGCAAAGAATCAATTCAATTTAAACAAATTGCATTACCTTAAGGAAAGCCATAAATCATGGTTCAAGCAACTAGAGTTATTGACCATTTCAAATAATCAATTATGCAAGAAAACATTAACGGATTAGCATAATTAGGCGAAATCGAAGCATCACTTAATCGGTTAATTATGCATTACCAATTTCAGCAGTCATATTATCATCCATTTGAGGGCTTAAATCATATGACACCATAGTATTATCAAGCTAACGAAACAAGTCCGCAAGAACAAGAGAAATCATAACTAGTACAGTTCATATTCAAAATGGAATAACCTTTCATAAAGTGAGCATGCATAACAACATTTATACATCAGAAAATCCAAACCAAATTGTGAATGAAAAGAAGAACAAAATTACTAAAAGATGAGATAATAATTTTAAAGAACTGTACTTGGACGGATCTGTTAAAGATCCGTCTTTTTAACCAACTCAAAATTTCAAAAGCTCCGCCGGAGCTCGCTTGTTCGGAGCTTGTTGTTGCTATTTGCCGACATCATTGACCTCACATGGCCGCTGGTTCTCGTCGGAAAGAGAAAAGAGGAGCGGCGCTGGCTCTAGCTTCTCGCCGGCGGCTGCTGCTTCCTCGCTGCTCGCTGCTGCTGCTGTTTACGCCAACTGGAGCTGCTGCCAGCGATGGAGGCTTGCTGGTGGTCCTCGCCAGCTGCTGGTTTTAGCTTCTGCTCGCTGGTTGTCCTCGTGGAAAAGCGAGGAGGGGCAGCGACTGCCTTGGAGAGGAAGAGAGCAGGTGGGGAGGAGAGGAGATCGGCCTCCCTCTCCTCTGGTTCTCGTCTGAGATTCGCCATCGCCGGTGGAGTTGAGAGGGAGAGGTGGCTGATCTGTTGAGACGGGAAGAAGAAAATGAATTGTCTTTTAGGGTTTTGGTTCTTTTTTAGGTTAGAATAGGAAGGTTTTGAGGATTTGATCTTGACTGTTAATTTTAGAAGGGATGAGGGGCTAGGATTTAATTTAAAGATGAACGGACAAGATTAAAATGAATGGGTCTTGAGAGTTGAATTGAAATAGCCAAAATTGAAATAAAAATTGGCTAGAATTGAAATGAAAAGTGGCTATAATTGAAATAAAATTGGAATTAAATAGGCTAGAATTGAAAGGAATTAGAATAAAATAGGCTAACATTTGAATGATTTTGAGGAAACTTAAGGAAATGCTATTCAATTAATAAAATACTACATATTTTAAAATATTTCCATATATATTATGCACATCTAAGTTTCTAAAATATGTAAGTAAAGTAATTATTTTGAGTTTAACTATCGATAAAAATAATTTGATAATAATTACAATAATTTTTAAAATCATGCATACTAAAATATATAATTTTAAGACAAAATTGATTAAAATTTTAAACTCAAATATGTTTTAAAAAACACGTATTTAATCGAATAGTATTCCCAAAAAAGGGTTAAAGGTCGGTCAAAATTGGGTGTCAACAATGTAAATCCTTGAATTTCAGGTATTTGGATTGAGGAACAAATCATGGACACTATGTGCAAAAAGGAACAAGGTAGCTGAAAAGACGGAAAAAAAAAGTCCTGAGGATCGCCTAACCCATTGGGGGAGTCACCGAATGTCCTTTGCCTCGCCTAATGTTCCAGTGTGCCAAACCCTGAAGGAGAAAATCAAGTCGGTGATAGAAATGAGCAGTCGGCGAGTCGTCAAACGGTTCCGCGATGCAGTGCCGTATCACCCAAAGTTATAGAACTTGAAGATGCTGAAGGCCAAAGCAAAAAGGTGATGGAATTGACCAAAGGGCGGATCGCCGAGTGGATCGGCGATCCCGACTTATTGTTCTGACTAGACCTTTGCAGCACACTTTTTGACAACTATAAATACTTGTTTAAATTTTTAGCTTAGTATTAGATTTTGTGTTGAAACATATTATTTTTCAGTTTTTGAAGTTGAGTACTTAGAACTGAATAGAGAGACAATATTTCCTTATCTTTGAAGATTTGAAGATTTTCATTTCTAAGAAATTCGAAGTAAGTGTTGAAGATTCTTCATCTTATAGACCTTTGTAAAGACAATATCAATTGTACCTAGTTGATGGAAACACAACTCGGTAACGATTTTTACCTTTTGACTATGTCTAGCTAAAACACCAATTCTTGGGGTGTGATTATGTGATTATGGGTTGATTTAACTGTTGGGTATTGTTAATTGATAGTTTATTTGTTGTTTAAAAGTGATTCGTTCAGTAATTATGATTGAATTTAATAGGTTGTAGTTGCAAATACAATCTTAACTTCGTGTTTTTGGCTTGCTCGAGAGAGAATTTTTAAAACCAAGATTACTGAATCGATGGTCTGTGGGTATTGGATTGTCATGGGTTCAACTCGATAGAGTGAACCCTAAACCCTTTTCCACACATTCAACTCGAGAGAGTGAATGGACTAAAACGAAGGTTGTGATTCATTGCTGCTTATTGGTGTTCGAGAGAAACCAATTTGATTCGGGGTAAATTGTTCGAGAGAAAGTTTATCCCCACTAAAGTCTAGCTTATTCACCGATTTACAGTTGTTTACTATTAATTGCAATTACTCGGTTGTTTACCTTAGCCCATAATCCTATCACATCCCAAGAATCCCGTCTCCATATTCGTATTTTCGTACTATTTGTTGTTTTAGTTGATAGTACAAACAAGCCCCCTTTATATTTGACACTTGTGTCACCCCAAACTTGACTTATTTTTTCTTCATAAATGTTTTTAGCTATGATTGACTTGAGCATATTTATTCTTTTCTATTGATTCTTGAGTATGAACCACTCCCTTGGGACTCGAGCGCAACTCACTAGTTGAGTTATATTACTATTGAACGATCGTTGATGCTTAGTATTGGATGAAGTATCTTTGATAGTATTTTTTATCAAAACGGCGCTGCTGCCGGGGAGTGGTGTTACTTGAGAATTTTTAGTTAAGTTAAATTTTGTTCCTATTAATTATAGTTCTACTTACTTAATTTTTAGTTTTGTTTTGCTTGTTTGTGTGTTACAATAGGAAGTATGAGTGTGAACGGAAGCAATGGCAGCCAAGTAGGGCATCAAGATGACATCGAAAACCTCAACGATGTCAACGAGCCTCATGCTAATGACCCCCATCTCATGGGAGGTATTGGTGCCATTCGCTTGCCTCTGACTGAAGGAAAAGCGGTGTTCTACATCACGAGTACTATGTTGCAACTAAAAGGGTTTTTCAGTGGTTTGGCTCATGAGGATCCCCATGAGCACATTAGAAACTTCGTGGATGTATGCATACCATTCTCCTTCAAGAATATCTCGTAAGAATCGGTTCGGTTGAGGTTGTTTCCATTCTCTTTGATTGGAGAAGCATGCAAGTGGCAAGCTGAATTGCCATGTGAATCAATCACTTCGTGGGAGGAGTTGGTTACTGAATTTAATGTGCGATTTTTCCCTTCTTCAAAGATGATGACTCTTTGGGATAGAATTCAGAGCTTCAAGCGTCTAGAAGGCGAGCCAATTCATGAAACTTGGCTACGATTCAAAAGTTGGTGCTTCAATGCCCAACCCATGGCTTGCCTGATAACGTGTTGTTGTAGTATTTTTACCGAAGTCTTGACTCGGTAAATGAAGGTGTTGTTGACCAACTTTCTCTGGGAGGTTTGATGCAGTAATCTTATGTGATAGTTGCTCAGCTCTTGGATGGATTGACTACCATAAACCGGGCGTGGTATACCGGTGAAGACCTGGTCTCCCCTTTCACGTTTAAACTAACCGAAGAGCAGATGGAGAAAGACTAAGAGAGGGACCAGAACATGGCCAAGATCATGACACAACTTGACATTTTATCTAAAAATGTCATGGGAGCTGGTGCTCGAAGTGTCAATGACGTGGGTGTCGGGTGTGCTAAATCGGATGAGTCTAAGTTTGAGGCCTTGTATAATGAAGAGGTGAATTTCCTAGCCAACCAAGGTGGTGGTTATTGTTCAAACTACCTGAGGCAAGGTGGTAACCAAGGTTGAAATATGGATGAAGGTTGGAAAGATCGAGATCGTGAATGGAGGGACCGTAATCCAAATTGGAAGGATGGGGAGAAGGATATGTATGTGCCTCCCCACGAGCATTAAAAGCCAAAGGATTCGGAAGGTGGTCAGTCTGAGGATATGCTTTCTCGTATCCTCAACAAAGTTGATGGGTCAAGCAAGATCATGAAAGAGATGAAAGAAGACGTGTCGACCCTTAGCCAGACTGTCACCTCCCATTTAGTGTCGATCAAGCAGTTGGAGACCCAAATGGGTCATATCTCGTCTCATCTAAGCTCGAGACAGCAAGGGGGGTTGCCTAGTGACATTATGGTCAATGATATACCGTGAGTTTACGGTATTTTTAATACATTTCACTTAAGAGTTGTGTGTGTCTGGGGCCATTTTGTATTAGTATTAATGTGTTTTATCATGTTTTCAGGGAATAAGTTTGACATGAAAGTTGAGAGACATAGCTGAGGAATGTACAGAAAAGCCCATCTACGGATGTGATTCACGGACCGTAGGTCCATTCACGTTTTGTAGATGATGATTGTAGATAGACTAGCAAGGCATGGAGGAAGATCAGGGAATTCTTGACCAAGTGTGGAACCACGGTTGCAATTGACGGACCGTAGATTGATCTACGGACCGTACTGCTGATCCGTCAAATGATTCAGCGAGGGGTTCCAATACCTGATTTTGAAGATTCTAAGTATGGAGCTACGGAGGAGGATCTACGGACCGTAGATCAATCCACGGTCCGTACTGGTGATCCGTCATTTGGTTCAGAGATTTGAAGGTTTTGAAGTTAGAAATTTACCCAAGTCTTGAGTCACGGAAGGGACCTACATACCGTAGATCAATCCACGGTCCGTAGGTCAGTATCGTCGATCGAAACCACGTCCTGAAACATTATTTCCTTATTCCATTTCCTTTTTAGTTAGGACTTATTTTACTATATATAGGGCATGTAAACCTCGTTTTTCGGGTTTAGACTTTATTACTTTTGTTCTAGTTTTTGGTTTTGGAGATTAACTTGCAATTTTAGCAATTCTTGATTTCCTAAGTTCGTTTTGAAGATTTTGACTTTGAAATTCAAGTTGAGATTCTGGGTTTATTCTTCTCATTACGTAAGTTCATGATTTCTTTTATTAAAAATATGAATTATATTCTTGCTACTATGGGTAACTAAATCCACAACTAGGGTTGTGGGAACCATGAGCGATTAACAAAGTATGAATAGTAACTAAGTATTTCTTGAATAGTGTTATTGCATGCATTGATAATTCTTTCGTTTAGGAGTCTTTTTAGCGGTTGCAAACATTAGAACTCGTCTTGTTTCTACTTGCCGGACCAAGGAGGTAGTTAATAAGTAAAGAATTATCAACATAGATTTAGTGTGATAATATCTAATAGTCTAATGTCGATTGGTGCTAGGGTGAAAACTAAGTCATACATCGATGTGATGTCTAATATGAGGTAACGGTAAGGGTTAGTAAATTATACACACGTAGCTGGACCAAGGTGTGGGGTGAAATTCTCTAGTTGCCTGACCAAGGAATTAGAGATACCTAACTTATCACTTTGCATGCAATACACTAGGAAAGGATTGCTATTACTAGGATTACCACGTTATGAGCTTATAGGGAACACGTACATCCTAGTTTCTCTCTCATCTTGATAACAACTAAAGTTTGAATCTTGCTCACTGATTGTTCACATAATTTCCAGAATTGTTTCACATATCGGGGGGGGGGGGGGGGGGGGGGGGGGGGGGGGGGGGGGGGGGGGGGGGGGGGGGGGGGGGGGGGGGGGGGGGGGGGG
>JAJOOR010014192.1:0-30507 GCA_036250505.1 Solanum acaule | reverse complement strand
CTTTGCTTCCTTGGGTCAACGACAAAAGAGAAGACGAGAAATCCTATGAAACAACTCAAAGTTGCCATCACGATGAAGGAAAAGCGCCATCCTGGTATACCCCAGTATTCATGACCAGCCATAACTGTAGCTATAGCTCCGCCTCCTATCCCACCCACAGTACCAACTAGATTAAGAAACCCAAATCCCGTCCCTCTGACTTCATCCTTATAGCTATCAGCTATGAAGGACTGCAAAGCAGGTATCACAATTGCCAGACCGAAGCCATTTACAGCTCTCCAGAAGCCAACCTGCAGAAAATACTTGCTCGCACCCACTGCACCGGTTGATAGGGCCCAGAAGAGGATACCAATTGCAAGAACCGTGGGACGGTCATAATTTAAAACTAAAATACCTGCCACTGGCGAAGCAATTCCCTGCACAAAGTTCCTAATGAATGTGAGAAACCCAAGATCAGATGGTCCTGCTGTAAAAGCTTCACTGACTTCTTTATAAACAGCTGGAAGGAGATTCTCATCAGCGCGCTCCATTATAGCGGCCATGTTGATGATGATTAGGGAAATAGAGATCCCAAAAATTGTCCTTGTTCTGTATTGGGCCAATATATTAAAATCTAAAGTAGAAATGCTACACTAACACGTACTATCTTCTCCAAAAAATCAAATGAATTGAAATTGACGGAATTGTACATTGTTGGGGCTAAACAGTTTTTCAAGTTGGATTGTAATCAGCATATATTAGGAGGAACTGAAACAAAGGGGATTGCATTTTCTGTGGCAGGAAATATCAGCTTGTTGTAAGATCAAAAATTTGATCCGCAGAAGGATAAGACTTGAACAAAGTGACCAAAAAAATATTATTTTCTCAGAAAAAAAGGCTTGAACAAAGTGCTTCTTGCAGTTGATTGATGTAACATTGTACAAGCCCTATCTGAAGTTAAATAAAACATGCGGTAGAAACCGCAGCCTTCTAATTGTGAGTTGCAAGCTGCTATCAACATGACACAGGACAACACTGCCTAATTGATCAAATATGGTGACTATCAACATGTTCTCTGAAAAGTTGGAGTATTCAGGAGGGTGTTGCTTTACCATGTGCTGACATTCAAACAAGAACGACAACTTCGACACGAAGCTAGAGAACATTCAAGCTAAAACCATTTTTCCAAGCAACAAGCAGGAAAATGTATGATTACTAAGTAGCGTGTCAAACTGAAATACAAATGAATGATTAATAAGAGGTCCAAATTCAAAGTTTCAGCTAGTATCAAGAGGATCTTACTTCAAAATGAGACTAATGATGCTTTCTATAACAGCACTCAAAGTGAATGTCGATCAATCCCATAAATTCTATCAAAGGAGCAGTTGAATTGACTACTAATTGACAAAACATCAAATCTTACTGTGCAGTACAACACGTTCTACCCGGAGGGGTGAAAGCTTATAACATTGAAGAAACAGGAAAGATACACGGTGACTAACTAAATGCTGAAATATGGGTTCCTCGCTCAAGGTAAATTATCTTCAGTTTAAAACTCAGAAGGTCTTATAATTTTACAATTTTGTCAGCATTTCATAAATTAGATCCCTTTTTGCACTTAGGTCATTCATTTGCATAAACTTCAACTCAAATCGAGTCGAAACTTTACTTTTTGCAGGTAAACTGAAGTAAGAGATTTTCTTCCTCTCTTGCAAAGCCACATTGTCTACTTACATACTGCCTCAGTTGTTAAACATTAATGTGTTAAATGTTTCCACTTGTAGAAACTAACTTCATCAACTCCAGACTTAAATGATCAATTAAAACTTGTAACTATTCTTCATTCGCTCCCGATAACCTAGGAATCAATATTGGCATCTTACTTACGAAAACTATCAACTGGAAGAGAGTGCCTCACTAACTGAGGCAAATCCTCTCATCTAAAACTTCCAATTCTTGATAGACCTCGTGGATAACATCCAAAGATTACTCTTTAACACCTAACAGAAAGCAACAACCTTAATGGAACAACTACTCTAATACTAATTGGAATAAATACTCCATGTATTCTATTTTATATAACACTCTTCCCCTTTTAATATATTCCAAAAAGAATGATATATCTTTCTATAGCCTTGTAAAGTCAACACCAAAAGCTGTAAGGTTGATAAAGTATATAAATTGAAACAGAGGAAGTAGCAATGAATCCTAAAACCCATAGTAGTAATAATTGAAGTTGCAATAAGAGTGAAATCTGACCTCATGGTGGAAAGGTGGCTGGGGAGCAGAGATTTAGGTCGAAAAACAGAAGAAGGTAATCTGGAAGCTCTAGCGCTTAACCCCATCAATCCCAAAGGAAAAAAGGTCAACCTTTTGCTGGCCCTTCTCCTTCTTGGGCCATTCAACGTGGCTCTGTTTATTTGCTGCAAGATTCCATTTTTAGACAACCCCAGATGAAGATTTGAGATCTACTTACCATACAATACTCAAAATATACGTACATCCATCAAATGTAAAGAATATGTGATAAGATACGTAAAAGATTCAGTACAATTTTTGTTATTATGAGTAAAAATCTGGAAAATAAGAAAGATGGAGGAATGGTTTGGTGGGTGAGTTTGGTAATAATGGATTAGAAGTGGTAACGGATGGACAGATAATGCAAGCAAATCACAAAAATATTGGAGTCAAGACCAGACGTGTAATAGACTAAAGGGTGTCTACTTCTTATTTGACATTTGGGGCCTTCTATAACTGCACTCCTTAAATGACATTTTAATAGACTATACACATTTTTACTTAAAAGAATATAAAATTTGAAAATTATTTGAATTTAGTCAGGTTACAATGTGCACATCAGATATTGAATGAAGAACCAATTTATTTATTTATTTTGAAAATTATACTATTTTTTTAAAACTCTATATTCAATCAAACTAATTACATGTTTGGCATTGCGGTTGGAAGGTCAAAAGTAATTATTATTATATTTATTTTTGAGAAAAAACACTGATTTATAATATTTTGTTGGGCCACGGACCATGTTTTACTAGTATATATAAATGTAGTCTAGATGATGTTGCACCTCTATTTGGTCAGCATTAATATTTATTTTATTTTTCTCAATTTTAATTACATTTTTTATATATGTTATTAACCTATTAATTAATAAAAGTCTCGTCATAAATATAGCACCACAGCAACAATCAAATGCATTTGCAATAAAGCCATGTAACTGTTACTTTGGTCTTAATCGGCCCACTGAAACAATTGATATTTGTTTGGAATAAAAATTTAACTACACACAATTATCATTGAACAAAGCTTTCATATTCCAGACAGTAAATCATTAATATAAAACTTATAAAATTCCACATTCTAATATTATTAATTCAATAATTGTAACATTAACATAGTTGCATCATTAACAACAAAAGAAACAACATGCTTATAAATATTACTGAAGTTGCTATTGATTTCAAACATAGCCTTCAAAATTATGTGTCCTTCATATTTGATGCATCGTGCAGATCACTTTCTAATTTCTTAATCAAAGTCTATTTGATATTTGAATATGTAAAATTATTATATATAGGGGGATAACAAATAAACTCTACAAAGTAGAGATTTTTTGTTTTCGATATTTTGAAGATAAAGAAAGTATGCATGTATAATGTGATGCTTGGTGATGTTAAGAAATTGATGAATCATTCTTTTATTCAAGTGAGTACTACACATAATTGTTCTTCTTCTATACCAATTAATCTTTTGAATTATCGTAGTTAGAAAGTTTCATCTTATATCCTTCAATTCTTAGTTAGAGTTTTTGGATTGGAATTTTGAAAATAAAATCAATCAGTAATAAAGAATAGTTTATTCAAAGTTGAACTACCCGATACAAGTTCGATAAATCCATCAAAATATAATTGATGACCAGTTCTGAATGAGAAAAATGAATATTATCTATAATTGATTTTAATTTGGTAGCAATATTACATCGCAAATAGTGCAAAAGTGGCATTTCTAAATTCTAATAAAAAATGAGAGGCCACAAACAAGGCTCTACATAGGCTCCAGTATTGAGTAGGACTTTTGAGAGGTTATGATTCAATTTACATTCCTTCTGCATTTATATAATTTTTCGTTTTTTGCATATGTATATTTTCAAAATTAAGTAGTATTACTTTTCTAGAGAATTCTTAAGATTGTGATAAAGACAAATCTGTTTCAATAAATAATTCTAAAATTTTCTTAATTTAATAAAATTTGATAAAGCTAAATACAGATAAGATGACATGGCACCTCTCTATGATATACGTTTCTATTATTATAACTCCTGTTTTTAATGTTTTTTCTTAATTTTTTGAATTTTTCCCTTTATTTCTTCACATATAAAATATTAAATTCCTCTTTTTCATCTATTAACACACCATTAAAGAGGACAATGAAAAGTTTAAACAAAAAATATTTTTATTGTTGTAATAGAAAAATGAAAAATTATAATATATAGTTGTAAAGAACTTATTGCAATCAAATAATAATAAAGTATAAAATTAGGCATGAGGGGAGGGCACATATATGAAGAACATTATAGAATTGAAAAATTATTGCAAGAGAAATTTATCGCCTCACATAAATTAAAAAATCAAAATTATAATTTGTCTGTATAAATGAATTCATTAGAAATTAGAATATATACAGTAGAAATTATTACAAAATCTAACAAAATATGTATTAAATCTTATTTCTTGAAGGAGCTCAACATACCGAAAATTCACGAGAATAACGGTCACTACGAAGTGTGAGTTCTTTCTTTTTGCTCTTTTGATTTACAAAATATGAGGACTATTGAATATTAAAATGATATAAAGAGTTATTAAAAAAAATACAAATTTATAATTATTATTTTTCAAAGTAGAGAGTAAATTTAGCGTGGTAATCGGAGAAAAATAAGGAGGTAGATATGACAAATTGCAAAATAAAAGAAAGAAGATATTGCATTAAGTAGAAGAAAATAAAAAGAAAAAGGTACGAGAAAAAGAAATCTAAAAATTTAAGTAAATAAAATTAACATAAAAAGGAAAGAAAATCAAAATATTAAGTTACGTTACTTTTGTTTTACCTTTTTAATTTTATTTAAAGTAACTTAAATATAGAACTTTAAAGTTTATTTTATTAATTAACATATAAAAATGTATTTAGGCAGTTAGATGTATTACTATGTAAGTAAGGTAAGTATTGTATTTGTAATCTAACAAGCAACTAAGTTACTAATTATTATAACCATATAAAAATAGTATTTTCCTGTTCACTTTTATTAATTTATATCATTAAAAAAAATTATTTAATATATTATGATAGAGATATTTGTAATTAGGCAAAGAGAGATGGGCCGAATAATAAAATCTACTTAAAAGTACTATAGTAACATTTTCTAGGTAGAAATTTGAATCGTATAAGGCTAACTTCTCAAACTGTCGAGTGTGGTATATTCATGAATTGATAAAGTAAACTCTCAATTCGATCTACTATTTTTATGATAGAGATAGTTGTGATTAGGCAAAGAAAGATGGGCCGGATAATAAAATCTATTTAAAAGTACTAACACTTTTTAGGTAGGAATTCAAGTACTCATGTTAACTTCTCAAACCGCCGAGTATGATATATTCATGAACTGATAAAGCAAACTCTCAATTTGATCTACCATTTTTATGCTAATTTGCATGTTAGATATCATCTTATGCATTTACATTAATTAGAAAATAACATAATTATAGTGGAAGCAAATCTTTATTTTATTTATCTACTATAAAGTGTATATATTTCTTCCTTTTTTTCGTCTGTTAAATCTATTATTTTAATTATTATTACCATATAATAACTCTATAAAAGAATGCATTCAAATGGATAATAAATTCATAAATTTTCAATTGTTACAATTCTAACATTAAAAAAAATAAAAATAAGTATTAGATGGTGCTAATTTTGATTATTTTGCTATATTTTTTTGTCGATAAAATTAATATCCCATGAATCTAAGTCAGAATTACAAATCTAAGTATTAAAATTTGTAATATAATTTATTGAATTTAAAGTTTGAAAAAATCATTGAAAATATTATTAATATTTTAATTGTATAAAAAACAAAAGAAAAATCTAGTAAACATGCATGCATATCACCCACCATATGAATACTTTCTTAACGGTTTTTTCGTTAAAGATACCCATTTGAGTAGATCGATTCTTACAGCTGGTGGGACCGCAATTAATATATATAATCTTAAATATTTGGGTGTGAAGATGATACGTAACAAATTAAAGTGTTCTTGCAAATATTGGTATGATCACTAAGATCTGATCGTTGATTATCAATAGTATTATATTGTGTTTGACTAAGTCTATAAATTTGTTAAACTGATTTATAAAAAGTGAAGAAAATTGGAGCAATGCGGCGAAGGATAAGATTAATGCTAACACGCTAAATTTTAACTCGTTTTATTATGTCTTTCTTCTTACTTTAATCGAACTAACAACCTTAAAGGAAAATTGAACTCCATTGACTACTAAGCTAAAAACACTTTGAAAATTTAGTGAATTTTCAAAAAGTGAGAGAGAACTAAAATCAATTAAAAATCTAATGTTATCTTCTTCATCTTTTTCATTTGTAGAAAGTGTATTCAACGTTCTAATTTATTTATATGATATTTTAACATGACACAAACTTTATTTATTTCTTTAAAAAATCTATAAAACTTGTAATCTTAAATGTTTAGAGGAGGATGTACTTGCTTTTCCTTTTTTTCGTCGAGATTGGATTGGTGTGAAGTGTACCGCTTGTCTAGCCTATGCTTTGCAAGCCTACATAGGGTACAAGATTGAAAAGAATGCATTGGATGGATGCCCGGGCATTGAGAAGGAAGGACGCTTTTAGAGGCGAAAGGCTTTTAAAGGAATGTTATATACACTCTTCTGTTGGTATATAACATTTGTGTGAACTATAAATTTTAGAAAGCTTTAAATGATTTATTTTTAAATATTAAAATTTATTATTTTTAAAATATTAACTAATAAAATAAAATTGTCTAGCAAATTAAAATGTACGGAAATATTTTTTTACTTAAAATATTCAGTACAAATTTAAATAATTTTAATGTGGGTAAATGTTGGGACCAAATAGGTAAGACCTAAAACACACGTTCTACTTGCTTTACCATTTAGCCGGCCATGTCAAAATTAAATAATTTTCACAAAAAAAGAAAAAAGAAAAAGTGTCACTCCAATTATTAACGTGCTGGTGTCCACCTAGAGTAAATCGCCATGTTTGAAATAAAGCTAGTGGGACTGTAATTTACATAATGATTAATCTTAACCCTTTAAATTTCAACTCACGTTGTTATGTCTTGCATCGATGTTTTTAAAAAACTTTCTAATGATTTTTTTTTCCTTTCATTATATGTAAAGATTGAATTACTAATATAGCGAGAATCAAATCAACAACCTTAGAGAAAACTTGAACTCCACTGACGACTAAGCTAAGCTTTCCAAGCTACGTCAGAAGGGTTCACTATATATAGGATACATAGGATACATATGTATACAATTTAAATTTGACATTATATATGTCATGTAATTTTTTCGACCATGAACTCCCTTCTTCCCCAGAGTTCCCCCTTAGCTTTGCACTAGCTTAAGTATTTATACGTTTGGTAATTAAACACCCAAAATATTTATAAGCCAAAATCAATTAAAAATCATAAGTTAATCATCTCCAATTTATAACTTTTCAGCTTATATATAAAAATGCTTTTGGTTTTGACTAAATATTTTACTATTTTATCCTTTATTGTTTTTCTAATGCTCAAAATATCTTTTTCAAAATAAATTTCTTAACTATTTTTTTTTACTTTGTATCCCTTGTTCCTCTTTTTTTTTTTTTTTTTACAAGGATATTTTTTTAAAAAGAATGAAAGAAAAGATAAGAATAACTTATCAATTTTTTTGTCAAATACATCAACTTCTTATTAGTATTTTTAATACTTTATTTAAATACATAATTGCTTATTCAATTATAAAATCAGTTTAGATATTTAAAATTATTTTTCGACACTTAATACTTATCAATTACTTACCATCAACTAATCCAAATAGACGGAGAAAAGAAGGATAATAACTACTCTTTATTGGACATTTTACAACTTCAGATACTTGATTGCAACTTATAGAAAAGGTGTCATTAATTAGTTGAGTCAAAACTCTCCTCCGTCTT
Organism: Solanum acaule; assembly: GCA_036250505.1. Classification (NCBI taxonomy): domain Eukaryota; kingdom Viridiplantae; phylum Streptophyta; class Magnoliopsida; order Solanales; family Solanaceae; genus Solanum; species Solanum acaule. The sequence goes on along the minus strand of JAJOOR010014192.1, from coordinate 22,262 downwards.
AATTAATATAAATTGTTGTTTAGTTGGAATTTACTTCCATGGGGAAAGGGAAGGCATTTGCTTAATTAATATATTTTCAAGTATGTTTCAAAAGTTATGAAGTTGCGTATGGTTATAACTTTTGCAAAAAATATTTGATATATATATATATATACACACAAATTTGAAATACATCTTCAAAATGAAAAGTGAATTGAAAAACATGCTATATGTTATTTTTCAAATTTGAAATACATTTAAATTTCCTAGAAAGAAAATATTATGGCCAGACGGGTTCATTTTTGTTTCATCTATGGAAAGAATGAATTGTTGTTATTTTTTTAATTATATATAGTAAGTTAATAACTGTGAAATATTACCATGAATAGTAATACACCTAAAGAGTACTTAAAGAATGCAACTTTCTAGGACATTAGGTGTCAACATCTTTCAAGGAACAAAAAATAAAATAAAATGAATAGAAAGTACGTGCTACATTAAAATATATCACCACACTAACCAATCACATGTCGCAAATAAATACGTGAAAAAGTCATTAACAAACATTGCATTTGCATGCTCTATAAATATATCAATCTACTCATTTCATTTTTATTACCTTCATCTCATCTTATTCTCTACTATACCAAAATTCACAATTCTTTTGATCACTATGGGTAGCTCAAAACAACCACTTCATATTGGTATACTATCAAGTCCAGGCTTAGACCACATCATCCCTGTAGTAACCCTCGCCAACCGCCTCGCCACCTTCCATAACGTCTCTGTCACTATTTTTGTTATCACCTCCGGCAGCTCTTTGGCTGAAACTGAGATTCTCAAATCCGCCAATAAATCGAAGATGATTGATGTAGTTGAAATACCAGGTGTAGATATATCCAACCTTATTGATTCCAACACAAAAACGGTTACTCAACTTTGCATACTTGTACGTGAAACGTTGCATGTTGTTAAGTCCGTGATATCTGCAATGAAGCATCTTCTGGACGCTCTCATTGTTGATATTTTCGCTACTGAAGCCTTGCCAATTGCAAAAGAACTTGGATTACCTAATTATGTTTATATTACAACGAATGCATGGTTTACTGCTATGACTGTCTACTGTCCGGTCCTTGACAAAGAAATTGAGTCAATATGTAGATCAGAAGGAGCCGTTGAAAATATCAGGTTGCAAACCGGTTCGACCGGAAGACGTCAACGATCCAATGCTGGACCGCAACGAACAGGATTATTGCGAGTACTTGAAAGTACTTGGGATCGGGTTCTGTTTGTCGGATGGGATCTTGATGAACACTTGGGAAGACGCGGAGACCGGTTCACTCAAAGCGTTAAGAGAAAATGATATATTAAAAGCAATCGTGAAGTCACCGGTTTATCCAATTGGACCGTTGATTAGACACGACCAACAAATCATTGATGGTCGGAGTGGAGAAGATGATGGTAACAATTCTGTCCTAAATTGGTTGGACAAACAAATTCCTAATTCAGTGCTATACATATCTTTCGGGAGTGGTGGTACCCTCTCGTCAAAACAGTTAACTGAGTTAGCTTTTGGGTTAGAGTTAAGTCAGAAGTTCATTTGGGTGGTGAGGCCACCGTCAGAGGTCGGTGCAGAAAAGTCATTTTTCACAACTGGAAATCGGGACGACAACACTCCTGAGTACTTGCCAGAAGATTTTCTTACACGGAAAAGAGATTTTGGATTGGTGATTCAGATGTGGACTGATCAAACAAGAATTTTGAGCCACCCATCAGTTGGGGGATTTTTGACGCACTGTGGATGGAATTCTAGCATTGAGAGTATAACAAATGGTTTGCCAATGATTGCGTGGCCGTTATATGCTTAACAGAGACAAAATGCCACTATGCTTACGGAGGAACTTAGAGTGGCTGTTAGGCCAAAGGTATTGCCAACAAAGAAAGTGGTGGAAAGGGATGAAATAGAACAATTGGTGAGAATGGTAATGCAATCTAAGAAGGAAAGGAATTGAAGGAAAATGTGAAGAAACTGAAGATGAGTGCAGAGAAAGCACTAAGTGTAGGAGGCTCCTCTCATGATTCAATGTGTCGAGTCCTCAAAGACATTGAGAAGAGATCAATCCATGGTTACAAGAACATTAATGTGTGAGTAAACTATCTAAAAAGGGTAAGATAATGAGTGATTAGGGCAATATATATTTTTATTACCCTAAAATGGTCTATGTTTTGTTGTTTATTATGTGCAACTATAATTTACAGTATGCGTGCTTCGAATAGAATTTACCACTATAATAAGGCAATATCATTCAGTGAATTTATTATCCTTTAATCCCTTGCAAGCAATCTTGAGATCAGTTATAAAGTTGATGCGTGGTTGAAGGAAATTACTGAATTAAGAATATTCACTAGCACAAGCTAAGCCACGTCAGTACAAGTTTTTTCCCCTTATAAACCCACCACAGTCCTGCAAGGAGGCATCATCTGATCCTAGATGGACTGAAGCAATGGTTGCTGAGATCAAGGCACTGCAAGAAAATCATACTTGGGAAATAGTTGAGCTACAAGAGGGTAAAACACCTATTGGATGCAGATGGATATTTAAAGTTAAGTACAGGCTAGTGGAGATGTTGAAAGGATTAAAGCAAGGCTAGTGGCAAAGGGGTATAGCCAAAAAGAAGGCATAGATTACCAAGAAACATTTAGTCCTACTGTCAAAATGAAGAATGTCAGGACTGTCTTGGCTATTGCTGCACAACAACACTGGCAGATTCATCAAATGGCTATCTTCTTCTGCTTCTTATTCTCTTTCTTCTTCTTCTTCAATCTAGTCTTCATAAACTACAGAAGACAAACCTACATGCGTATGTATAAAAAAAACTGTTCGAAGTATAGCAATCATTGTCCTTTCTCAGTCACCCCTCAAAAAATAAACCAGAAAAGAAAACCTTAAGAATAACGAAGGCATTTTACAGAAAAGTTTCGACTTGCTGTTGCTTTGTTTACTCATAAGACAATTTTTATGGATTTCAATCAACATTCATTGCAAAGAGAGAGAATTTCCCACAGGAATGCATATGTAATGAATGTATGTTAAGACTTGAATAAGATGGATTACATGCATGATACAAGCACTGGAATAAAAGAGCTAGAGATCTCTAGTTTTCTGCATTTTGGAATCATAAAAATGCAGAAAACTTTTCACATACCGCCATATATATATCCATCATATATATAGAAAGAGCACATGTTAAATATAGAAGAAGTAGAAATCCCGAATATATGCTCTCAGTTCTCACATACATACCTGGCCTGTGCTCCAGAATCGAATAGGTAAATGCAATCTGGATCGAGTTCATCACATGTTTCTGCCTCAGGTTTATAGTGGATAATGGCTGCATTTGAGCCAACAGAAGAGGTAGTTGAGAAACTTAATCCTCTAAAATGCTGCAGATGTAGAGGAGCAACATTACCCCATTACATTAAGATAATGGTGATACTATTGTTGAGAAAACAAGATTCTTTATAATTTTGCAAACTTCAAGAAAGATCACAACCATCAAGAAAAGGAACCAAGCTGCACTTGTTGGAAGAGCTCAAAGTAAAGACTTCGAAGCAACTAAACATATTATCCCGAAGTATCCTGATACATGTTATTAACATTTTGATAATACATACTCGTTCTTTTTACCTCCTATTTTTTATTTTTTTTCCCATCCCTTGCTTATCTATTTTTAAATTTCAATACACTCACTTGCAATGCGGATACAATAGAAAAATGATATTATTGCTCCTGTCCATTTAAAAGAATAAAGATAGAGAAAATATGTCAGCGTGTAACTGGACAGAGCTCGAGTCAAATTCAGCATATCATGTGGTTCTGGAAACAACAACATTGCACTTAATTATACAACAAAGGATTGTGTGAACAAATATTTATTGTGCCTTATCGAAAAGGTCATAACTCTTTAAAAAAGTTACAATCCTTCGGAAAGGTCACAACCTTTCATAAAAGTCACATTTTTTTATAAAAATCGCAACTCTTCATAAAAGTCACAACTTTTCATAAAAAGGAAAGACTAGTTTTGGAAATAAATAAATATATAATTAGAGACGAAATATATATATATATATATGATACTTCGATCGTCTCTAATTACTTGACTTATTCCTTTTTTATTTCATCCCTAATTACTTGTCCTATTTTCCTTTTTTACTTATCTCTTTTTTATTTATTCATTTTGACAAAAAAAATTCAGTTGGTCTAATTATACCCTTTGACAACTTAATGGACGCCAACGACTCACACAAGTGCTGCCACGTAGAATTTCTTTTTGTTCACGTGGTTTTTTTAAGAATAATATTTTTTTAATTTTAAAGATTTGTTAATTATTTGACATCATTTTCTCGTTAAATTTGTAGCCAAAAAAATACTTGAAATAAATATTTTTGGTTCAAGAAAGAAAAGAATATATAGTTAAAATAAATAATCTTTGAACCAAATAAAAGCATTTGGTATATAATTATACAATGTATTTTAAAAAACAAAGTGTAATACAATTACAACAAATAAATCATTATATTAATTATGTGATAATTAATAGTTTAGAAACTACCCTACCTGAAAATTGAGTTGTATATTCACGTTTTTTTAGTTTCAGTAATCTTTTAATGTAATTTGGTGGTAATTAATTAATGTATTGTTTTGTTTATTTTTATTTATTTGTCTTATGTTTCTTTCTAGTTCGTTAAAAAATAATAATACTTCTTTTTATTTTTGACAATTTTTAATGAACAAATCGAAACAACGAAAAAAGTATTTGTTTTCAATAGAAGAAATTAAGTATCACAGATTCAAATTTTGTAATTGTTAGTTCCACTTATATCAAATAGGTTATCACATTACTTTGCGATCTAATTACTTAGATTTACGTTAGTTTGCAATATTACATTCCTTACCATATTTTGGGTCTCGACTACATATATTTATCTCTTTTCAATACATATATCTCGTATCAATAAGTTTGTCTGATTAAGAACTACTATCATTGAAAGTCATTAACGAGTGTGTCTAATTAAGAGATATGATTGAAAGTCATTAATTAAGGAGAAATCATGTTTGCAACAACTTTAAAGGATATGCCATATCACAACTCCATAAAAATAATAATCAAAATCCTTCTTTATTTTTTGGTGTTTCAGTAAAATTTAAATTTCTTAACTCAGATTCACGAACTATTATTCAGATAAATGCATATATTTTATCAGATATATATACACTTAACCGAATACGCTGTTAAAAAATTATATACATGTAAATTGTAATCCTAACTCAATAATGTGTCAGATACATATATAATGTGTCAGATACATCAATAATGTGTCTATACATGAGTAAATCTCCAATAATACATGCGTATATTTATTAAGATACATATAGACGCAATTAGATATATTGATTAAAAAAATAGATACATATAATCTTATATCAATAATTTCGATCCGATCCAAAAAATCTCTTTTTCATCTTCCTCGTTAAGGCTCATCACGATTATTGTATAAACCCTCTTTCTATTTGAAACAAATTACACACTATATTTCTCTTTTGTTCGTCAAACTAGTTGCATTTTTTAATTTTCAAATTTAAGCGGCTGAAAATATCGAGTATTGCATTGGTAATTTTTTTGTCCTTTTTTGAGCAATAATAAATACACAATCTTCTCATTTGTAGAATCACTAGCCATGAAAGAAAACTAAGAAAACTCTAAATCAATGTTAGTTTTACTTTAAATTTTTAAAACTAGAAGATAAAACAAATTGAAATCTATTGCATACATAACTTTGGAAATGATTAAATAGACACAAACCTCAAATTGTTGTATTGTTGTTTCAAATTTCAATTTTAAAGTTTCAATGATGAAATTTGTGGTGGAGAGAAGGAAGAAAAAGAGAAAATGATGACGGAAATGTAGGTTGATGAGAGAGATCGAATTGATTAACAAGAAAGCTTGAATTAGGGATGATTTAATTATGCAAATAACTAATTTTAAGGGATATACGGATCTAATGATATCTTAAATAATATGTGATATAAAATATTTAAAATAGTAATATACGTAATTCTTTAAAAATAGTGTGTATATATATATATATATATATATATATATACACATATAGCAGTATAGGGCAAAGGGCTTTCTCAATCCCATGAATTCTTACCCAAACAATTGCCCTAATAGGCCCAAAATTTTGATCTGAGAAAAAGAGATGGACCGCTCATTCTACTATGCTTTTCACTTCTCTTTTTTTTACCATTGCTTCACCCAAAAGATGAAGTTCTTACACGGATTGTCCTTATTTCATGGTGGTATTTAATTTTTGTTTTTAAATAAGACGGTCTTTACTTTTCGTCTTTGTTACTTGTTTAATGAAAACTTATGAGATGAATTAACTTTCACTCGATATAAGTATAGAAAATGTTTGCCTCACTACATTACATGTAGGAACAAAATTTGTGTATTACGATAAACTTTTTTATCTTGATCGACATAAGTTGAATTGAAATTAAGCAAGATAATTTGTTATTATTTTCTTATAGCCTTCTCGAACAATGTAGACACCATATGAATTAAGTAGTAGCTTGGACCACTATTAAACGATATTATTATTTTTTTCTAACGTAGGACACCTGTAGGACTCATATCCCATTCCTTTTTTATAATCTTACTTTAATTAAAGTGTAAGTAACATCTAGATTGTTAAAAGACATAAATGGACATGGTCATAGTAGATCAACATTCAAACACCTGTACAAAATTTTTTTTAAAAAAACTTGCATTTTTGTAATATAAGTGGGTGATCATGTGCTCAAAGCTAGCAAATTTGCTAATTAAAGACTGCAAGAATTGAAATGTCACGTAACTCATTTCTCAACCATGTATGTATTGTACTACATTAAGTTTGATTATATAATATTACTCTTAAAGTACTTATTTAATTGATTGATTGATTAACTATAGGGTTTTGTTAAGCAAAGAATCCAACGGTACGTACACGTAGCCCAATTAGCTGTCTTTGGAGATTTTTGCTTCTTAAAATGGTGAGTTATCCTACTTTATAGGATTGTTTAAGTCACTTAGGAACTGTATAGGACCCTCCCTCCCTTTAATGGAAGTTATAAATTACTCCAAAATAGCAAAGAGTAAAGTCAAATTATCATCAAAGAATGTGGTACAACAGATATGGTTATTCCTCTCTTAATTAGAGGTTTCAAGTTGGTGTCCTAAGTATGAATTTTTTTTTGATAGGAACTAGGAAGCGTTACCGTCCTACTCGACACGAATTCAAATTAGTCGAATCCCAATACAGAACTGAACAATCAGGTTCATTGGCAAGAATAACCATATGTTTTATGTTAATGGCCTAGTAAAACCTTTAATCGAGTGAAGTGGTGTAGCTTAAGGCATTCAAAAGTCATAAAATATACTCCCTCTGTCCCTAATTACTTGTCCACTTTTGAATTGACACACTTATTAAGAAAACAATTATTGACATAGTGAGTTTACCATTTTACCCCTATTAATTATGAAGTGGATGAATTAAAAATTTAATATTTTCAAAAGGCTCTACCTTTTTCAAAGTAATTAATTGAGGGTATAATAGGAAATTTTTTTTGTCCTTTCTTGATTTGTTAAAATAGATAAGTAATTAGGAACAACTATAAAAAAAAAGTGGACAAGTAATTAGGAACACAGGGTGTATAACCTACCTATAAATGGCTAAAAATGTCTCAAATTAAAGCGTAAATCAGGGATTGATGAATTTTAGTGGCATGTAATTAAGTAGTATACTAAATGGAGGCCGTTGGCAAATAAAATTTCGCAAACAAGTGGCTCAAACTCAGAGGAGAAAAGCCAAAAAAGAAAAAAGATAATACTCCCTCCGTTTCATATTAATTGTCTATGTTATTATAAAATTATCTCAAATTACCTGTCATTTGCCAATACAAATTATTGAATCAAAGAAAAAAAACTTGCCAATTACAAAGACAAAATAAAACTAATTAAATGTTACCCCATTTTACTCCTACAAAACATATTCATAAAGTTTTAAAAAAATTCTTAAAATGTAAATTATTACAACGATCTTTTTTATCTATAATTTAGAAATTTCTTAAAAGACTGGTAAAGTGAAAAAAAGTAGACGACTAATAAAAAATGAGGGAGTAGTGCTTAATTAGGGCGGAGGGAAACATGGAAGGATAATGTAGGTGGCTGGGTGTCATATTAAAAACCCCAAAAAATAAAAATTGAACCATCACTAAGAGAGAGATACATCCCTCTCAAGCCTTACACTTTTACGTATAGTTGTCATTTAAATATAATCATAATTATTATAGCTTGTGTAGATCATATCCTAATTAATTACTTTAAGGATTTGTGCTTAATTTTATATATGAGAAAGGGACAGAATGATTAGTTGGTGTCAGCAAATATACATATAAGATTTGTTTGGATTTCCTTAATATTGGAATGCTAAACGAACCCCAAGACATCAAAAATGATTTTTAGCAGTAATTAATTAATGACAATAATTTAATTGACACTCTTTGTATATGTCCCTAAAATCTTTAGAGACATTGGATCTAATGACAATTAATTAATGCCAATAAAGATTTTAACACTCCTTATCATCTATTCATCGTGTGTGTTACAGTTGCGTACTACTAGTTGTCATTTGTCAATAGGACTAGACAATAAACGTGAAAAATGTACAAACTTTTAAGAGATGGTGAAATCAATTAAAGTGTTGGTTTATATATGATTATATTATTTAGGACCACTAAAGCATATATTTTTTAATAAGTCAAACAACAAGGGTAATATAAAGTTAGCCAGTTAAGATAATGAAAATATTAGGCAAATGTCATTATTGAATTAAGATCATAATTATGGGGGATGATTTGGATTAGTCGAGAACTAAGGGGTCGTTTGATTTGAATACAAGTTATGCTGGGATAAGTTATGTTGGGATTAGTTATGTTGGATTAGTTATCCTGACATTATTTCTTATTGATTGTTTAGTTTGTTCTACTAAAAATAATAACCATTGCATCCTTTCTAAAAATAAGTGGTTTGATTACAAAAATATCCTCTTATTTAGCTTTTATCTGTAAACTTTTTTTATAGAGTTTTAGTTATTTATTCTTTAAAACAAAACATCCATCTTATTTAGCTTAATTATTTTTATGTATGATAGGATTTAAACCCCCGAAAAACTCAATTTCAGCTTTGGGAAACAAAAAAACAGAAAAACAAGAAGGATTTAACCCCTAGAAAAATAAAAGAACTGAAAGAAGAGTTGCCTTACCATGCTTGTAATATCAGTAGCCTATTTTACTTAAATATCTCCATTTTGAAGCCTCCAAACAAATCCAGCAAAATGTTGCCAATACTAAAACCAATAGCACTCTTTCGACGGAAGTTCATAATTAAATGATTTGAAGGATAGTTTTGTCATTTAATAAGCTTATCCCATCATAAATTATGATGGGATTATTATACCACCCCTTGGGAGGGATAACTTATCCCGATACTATTTATTAATTCTGGGATAAGCTATCCCAAACTTCCCAACCAAACACTAAATTAAGTGCCACTAAATATTTATTTCAAGACTATTTGTGTTTATCCTTCACACCAAACGACCCCTAAATATTTAAATCCAATCGTTAATTAGTTGGTACTTAATTAACATCATAATAACAAGTCCAAAAATGAGAAACATGAGCTACACTTGTCGGAAAAAACATGACCCAAATTATTAATTTAAGCAAATTAAAATACTATTTATATTAAAAGACTCATCATCAAAAGCATATGCAAAGGAATCCTCCCACCACTATACGTTAATCTTTTGAATTTCTTTTCTTATTTAATTAAAAGTTTATTTCTACACATTGACGCTATAAAGAAAAAATATTTTTTCTTGCTATGTTAAGATATAAATAAATCAAGTAGTATATATTTTTATTTAACTATAGTATACAAATAAAAATGAACTGACGAGTATTTAACTAAATCATTTAAATAAAGTAGAAGGAAGCACCAACACATAACCTCTTTCTTTATTTCTTTCCATCTCTCTTTGTGCTTTATCCTTATCCTTTCGTACCATATTTACGTGTGGTTTAATCCTTGTTCACCTTGTAGGATTAGGAAAACTATCGTTACCCCAATTATCTAATTATTCGTTGCTTAAGATAACACCAACTAATAATTATAGGATTTCTATGATGTTAATAAGAGTTTAAGATAACACTATATATATATCATTAAGAAAAACCTTAAAATGAAGGTGTTTGTGACAAAAAAGCAAAAGCAAAGGAAATGGTTAGTACATTTGACACGTCTCCTACTATATATTATTATGCTTCTTTCAGAAAAGGAACACTTCAATCTCCAAAATAGTATTCAGACTATACCTATAAATGTATAATGATGAACTGAATTTAGACTTCTTCTACGACAAATATGATATTGGGCCATCGGTGGTAGAAGCAAAGTCAAGATTTCAACTTTATAAGTTTTGAATTTCAGAATAATTATAATTGAGAATTTATAAAGTTTTGAATTTCAACTTTATAAGTTTTGAATTGCTTAAATAAATATTAGATCAAATTATATATGCCCCGTTATGGGGCTGGAAGTATTATGGAAAAAGATATGAGCAAGCTAAGTGGGAATCGAATCATATTTGTTGAATATTTGGTCACATGCATGCAGGTAGTACAAATTTTGATTTGGACAAAGTAAGCCAATACTACGGCAGCAGCATGATCTGTTGTTTTGGTCAACATTATATTTCATGGAAAGTGTTTTGTAAGTACGAAAAATTATGTAAGCAGATAATCACTTGTTTTATTTTTAGGAATACAAATCTTATATCGTAATTATATACTAAGTACGTACTATTTATCTATAAATATCATTTGCAGCGCCAGCTGGTGAGAGTGGATAATAATGATTAGGCACATAAGTAGCTAGAGTTCAATTCCCAATGTTCCCACGTTAGCGAGATACTTGATAAAATGTGTACTGCGTTGCCTTGATTACTTTACTTATGCACCTAACTAATTTCTCTTTGTAGTAATTATTTACAAAAATGGGCTTCCTAACCAACTTATCAAAGATTTAATAATCACCTTTTCTATCACCATTTTAAGTTTTCAATATATCAATCATTCACTCTGTCTCAATTTATGTGTGACACATTTTGCATTTTAAGATTTAAATAAGTTTAGTTTTTATCGTAAATTCTTCATATTTTTTAAATATTTTGAATTATTAATTATTGTATCTTATAGTACACAGTTTATATATATATATAATTTTCAAAAAAATTGAAGATTTTATGAGCAAATTCTCAATCAAGCACAAATTGATTGACTCTTGAAAAAATTAAATATATTACATAAATTGCTACGGGGAGAGTAGTATATTTCTAAGGACTAGTTTTGGGAGTTCCATCATATCTTGTGGCCGCCATAGTTTCTCTATTCTTATCTCTTTTACTGGCTATCCAAAGTGAATTCCTAATTACAAGTTCTAAACTTTCAACTTATATTTTTCTCTCAATTATTTAAATTTTAAATTTTATTTCTTTAGCCAAACACATTGAAATATCTGTTGATTAAATTAGGCGTTTGGCTTTAAATTTAAATTATTTTTAATTTTATTTTAAATTTATGAAAGTGGAGTACTTGTGCTTAATTATATTTTTTGCAAGGGAGAAAATAGAGTACTTTATTTTTAAAAAAAATTAACCAAACACTAATTTCTTAGCAAAGTGAAAAATTATCCTGAAAAAACGGGTGCTATCATAGTATCATTTATATTTCTTTTAAAATGGTATAGTGTATAACGTACCTTTAATATTAGCGGGTATTATATATCTTTAATTTTGTGTAACTTTTGGTTTGAAGCCACTTATTCATTCAGTGACTTTCTGGTATCCACACCCTCAGTCAAAATGGTCTTACGTTATTTGAATTTAGTGGGAACTCTAATCTGAATGTCAAACATTGAATGAAAATAAAGAAAAATATAAAGTCTTTAATTAGATTCCATGTAGATTGTATTGAATTGTGTAACTCTCATCTAAAAATTTAAATACGCAAAGTACTTCTATTAACCTAATAATTATATCTTCAACATCATTTTCATGTTCTAACTTTGATTTATTTTTTTTGGTTGAGTTTTATCAATAGTTTGATGCAAACCAAAAAAAAAACGCGGGGTGGGGGGGGGGGGGTACTTAAAGGGTGATTAATAAGTGAAGACACAACGATAAGTAATAGACAAACACTTAAAAGAAAAATCCAAGTTATATTCCATCTTGCTACATGCTAGCTAATCAAATACTAGTAACCCTAATTACCACACTAGTCTAGAAAAAAGCAAGGAAAAAAAGATATATTTACATACATTAGTAGGTTATAGTGGGGTTACTTATCTACAAATAGAATGATGGGATCCTAAAATTAGAAATTAATCACATGATAATTTTATAATTATATCAAATATATAGGTTCACCCAATCTAATCCTTGAACATAATTATTCTCTTGTGCATAGAACACATTATCCAATGCCTCCATTCCAAATTCCCCTAGAAATGGTGCTTCCATTGAGAAAGATGAAGCACTTGGACTTGTGTAATTACTCGATACCCCATCACATCGCTCTAATAATAGCCTTTGTATCTCCTTCTCTGATTCATTCAATTGTTCCTTCAATTTCAATACCTATAAGAAAATAATAATTACACGTCTCAGTTTCAAGCAAATTGAGATCAATTATGTAAATATTTATGTGTTGATAAGTATAAGATTCGATACAAAAATGTGGAAGTAGCACGTGAGAAAGCAAGGCATGTGATACCACTACCCACCAAGAAGGTGCGAGGGGATTAACTTGGACATCTAAAAAAAACGACAAGAGTGTACGGAGGTTTGTTAATTGGAGGATCTATTCCTTTTGCTGCCTATGAAGGTGACACTATTATTATTATTTTTTATTTTACGCTTTTATACTATTAGTTTGAGTGTCTAGTAATTTTTTATTAAAATAAAATTACTTAACAAGAATAAATATAAGTACGAAAGATTATGTTTTACCTTACTAATCTTAATCGATTTGTTCACTTAGATCCATTATCATGCAAACTGCCATAGCCTCTTTCGAGCTGCCTAGGGTTCATATTGCATGTCTAAACTTGGCGTTCTAATTTCTAGTTTATAGCTACGCCTACTATATATCTTCTTAACTTTGATAATACGTATAAATATTTTTTACATTTTCAATATAGTTTAACTTGGTGTTAATTAGCCGGATACTTTGGCTATTTTACTGATGGTATAAATATACACAAATAAGGCCATTTATAAGATAATTACAAGTAATATTTCCATAATTAGAAAAACATTAACTTAACTATCTTTTTTAACCTTTCAACTTAACTTTAAGACTTATAGTCATACAAATATCTAAGATTTACTTCAGATTTCTTTTCTTTTTTAACATTTGTATCTAGTCAAACAGTATCACATAAATTATAACGGACGAGTGTTAATTTGTAATTACTCTATTAAAAGTGATGAATAATCTATTACCATACGTTAAATTATATTACATATGATTGATATGTAGAAGCAAAAGTTTTACAGCGTCATTATATATAATTTGGTCATTTTTTTATTTATCAACCTGTACATTAGAATTTAAACCTTTAAAATTTTATAATTACAAGTTCTCTTCTTGCTTTCCCCTTTTAATTAAACAACTCACCTTGAAAATATTTTTAAGAGTTAGGACCACTTCAACCTTCGTTTATGCTGCCAGTTTTCACTGACAAATCCCCAAAATTACACTACCACTAACTACTCCCTCGTTATACCAAAAATAAATATTTCATTTTTACTTTGTCCATTTTAACAAATCAGTAGAACTACGGTTAAGTAATATGAAACGGAGGAAGTAGATAGAAGGAGAGAAAATGGACCTCAGTTTCAAGACGACACTTCTCAACAACATTGTTGTCATGTTCAGATTTCAACTTGGAATATTCCTCCTCTAGCTTCTTGCTCTTCCAACGTGCCCTCCTGTTCTGGAACCACACCGCAACTTGTCTAGGGTCGAGCCCTAGCTCAGCGGCTAGCTTGTCCTTTCTCTCTGACTCAAGTTTGTGCTCGTCCTCAAAACTTTGCTCAAGAAAATTAACTTGTTCTTCACTCAACTTCCTCTTCCTCATCATCATCATCTGATCACTCCCACTCCCTTCTCCTAATTTGTTTTTCTTACGTCTTCTTCTCCGCGGCTTTGACTCTCCTGCATGTTATTACACCCTTAGTCAGAGATCTCAAGTTCTACAATAAGTTGAAAAATCTACTAAATATGAATTAGTCAGACTAGTAAAAATATAGTGTGCTAGCTAGAAAAGACAAAGTGATGGTAAATTATACTAACCTTGTTGTGGTACAAGTTGGGTGTAAATATCAGGATAGTACTGGGAAATGAGTACCATATTGTCATTCTCTATAACCTGATGGTTCATGATGTTTATTCTGATACAAGGTTGTCCTTATCTTTTTTTTCTCTGAGTTGTTGTTGCTTTCTTTGTGGTGTAAAAGTGAAAAGGAGAAGACTTTTTTTTTTTTGAAGAAAAAAAATTATAAAGATGGAGTGAAGACTAAGGTGCTGTTGCCTTGAGTCTTTGGTGAGTACTAGTGTGACCTTATTTATAATGCTCAACCCTTTGAAATAAACCTTACTTGTATGTAAAATTATCTATATTGCCACTTGTCAATGATTTTGGGGGTAGAATGTTTTTAGTGTGAGCTAAGTTGATAAAATTTGTTAAATTAAGAAATTGGACGGTGACATGCACGGTTTGCCATTATTTCTGTCTGATTTGGCCAGACGTGACTTAGTCAATAAGGTAATGTAAGCAAAATGCAGCTAAATAGCTAGTAGTTAGCAATTTGAACACCGAGATAAGATATTTCCATTCTTAATAATGTGTCTCGAATTCAAGTTTTGAGAAGAAAATGTTGATAATATTTCTCCTTTTTAATGAATCTTGTTTACACGATACAAACTCAAATTAATCAAAAGTTCATATTCTAAATCGTATATAGAGCATCGGTGTGAAACAAAAGAATTAAAATAATTAGCATTGGTTTTAATCGTATTATTATATTGGGGGTTTTCTCATCTGTGATGAACACTCACTCACCAATTTAAGTCGGTAAATAAAATGGCAAGAATGTGGGACCTTTTAAGGATTGATAAGACGATAAGGATCAATAGAATTATATGGATATTTCTTGATTTATAATCATGAGATGAGGCATGTTAATATAGGGAAAAAAACAACTAGATATTAATCATTATTTTAGTGTCTTCTCCACAACGCCCTCTTGATTACGATGGTTTTTGAACTATTGGTCTGAGGAATATACATGACTGTCACACGTATCAACCATATAATATACCCTAAGCGACTGAATTACCTCTTTTGTTTCTCCGTGGGTCTTCGATACTCATTTAAAACTTGATTAATTTGAATTTGCTCTCGCAAATCTCATATTTTAGGGGAATAGTATTTTGTATCAAAATGTTAGGGTTTTTTTCGATTTTCTTAACTTATTTGAAGTTTATTTTTTTCTAAAATAAAAGACAAAACATTACCATAAATATTTTTACTTTTCATGAAAGGAAAATATATTTTTCTTCCATATTTGGTTTATTCTTTCCTTAGAGGAAAAGTAAGGAGATCTATAAATTAAAGATCGTCTACTCATATCAAGAACGACAATAGAATCCACAATGTAGACAATTAAGAGTTTTGTTTATGGGGAGATTTTTTCAACAGTTTTTATTAGTTTTTAATTATGTAGGTCAATTGGTCCTATCATATAATAATATTATGTCTTTTAGTATAGTTTTATGTGTCGTCTAATTTATCAACCATATTATTTGCAATTGTAAGCTTCTGCATGATGTCCTAATCACCCTTCATAACCCAACACAAAAGGGGTATTCATACCCAAACTTCATAATCTTTGATGGTGACTTTATAAAGTTAACTACATAAATGTTCAGGATAGTGGGCACAAATCAATACGTGTCATTTGAAACTCTAATTCATCGTATGTAAATTAATGCTACACCGTTTGTCACGCCTCGAGCCTACATTCTGGGCGGGACTGGCACTCGAAAACCATTGTTAGCCCCAAGCGAACCCTTGGCCTGGCTCACTAACTCAGCGGAAGACTTAACTCAACACATAAGCATTTATGAAGAAACTAGAATGTTATAAAGGAACATTGGCCATTTAGTCAAACTCAAGTCTTTAACATAAGAAATGAAAAGTAAAGACAACTGAATTAACTAACTGACTGTATGTCTATGAAGCCTCTAAAACAACTGAGATGGATGTTGGGACAACCCCACAACATCCTAATAAATTAACTAGAAAGCAATGAAAATAGATTCCTCAGAATGCAAGGAGGCTCACCGACTGACTCTGAACAACTCACTGGATCAACGGTGCGCTAGAATGCCAATCCTAGTTACCTGTGTCTGCATCATGAGACGACACAGGCCAACTGACATCAGTACATTGAATGTACGAGTATGCGAGTTGGAATGCTAAAGCAACATAGGCTTGAAAAAGAATCTGAAAGAAACACTTACCTAGCTCTTCTCAACTCATGAATACTTAACTGAACTCATTTCAATATAAAACGATTTAAAACAAGTGCAATATGAAGAAAAGTTGTTTAAAAACATGATGTCATCTCTGTGTATATACAAGGATACAACATAACTCTTAAATGTATGTAAAAATACAATAAACTGATGTATATAAAAATAAAATAACTTATGTGGAGTTTCTCTAACCGACAACCATCATATAAGAGCTATAATGATGATACAACGATCTACCTCACGCTGCCAGCGCATCCTATACCCGGCCAGAGGTATATGACCTGAACTACTAAGTGGATCCACTAGTCTATTTGCGAAAAGGGTTCATCTAAAAAGTATGACCATTTTCTACCCATGGTGGCTATATGGTTTTATGGAGACGTGAGTTATCTGAACTCATGCTCGCCCCTAATTCGGTGCTCAATACTACTCCCAAAATATACTAGCTCTTTATGTTTTAAAAACATATTTCTTTCTGTGATTTGAGATTAGTGCTCAAAAACTTAGCACTAAAGCTATCTTGGAAATCTCAGTTTCCCTTCTTGCTTCATTTAGAAAGCTATTACTCTTTTCTGAAAAAACTAGCCCGAAGGCTCTTTGGAAATCTCAGTTTCCGTTCTTATCAAAATGTGAAAACATTTTTAAATCTCTTTGGGAATACATAGTCCCCATATACTTCTTTGAAGAAAAGAACTTCAACTTTACTTCTTTACTGAACTCAAAACTTAAGTCTTAAAATAAAGTTAAAACATTTGTGAAAGACTTTTGAAAACTTTAAGAACTTATCTTAACTTGACTTTTGACTTATCTTGACTTTGACCTTAACTGCTCTTGACTTGACTCTTACCTGATCCTTGAATTGAATTATGGATTCAAGGATTTTGATTTGTGATTGGAAAGATCTCATGTTGTTTAGGAATGATTCTAGATAGCTAAGCATGAGAAAATACCGAAAATCAATATTTGAAGGTGGGTCCGCGACGCGGAGAAGCTTTTAAAATTTACCCGTGATGGCTCCGCGACGCGAAGCAGAAATTTTCAAAACTGGGGAGTGGGGGCGCGACGCACCACTGATATCAAATATCGTCCGACGAATTTTCTTCTTTGTTTTCTAACTCAATTCCCTAAATTCGATTCTTTTTCTCAAAATTACTTTTAGATACAGATACCCAACAAATGTACCTAAAAGCCTAACTCGAAACGACTCTAAGATGCGATGTAACAAATTTAGAAACTTCCTAACTCAGTCAAATTCAAGAACAATATATGAATTCAAAAATAGATATCAAAATCATCAATACTCAAACTCATTTAGGTCGAATCCAAACTGAAATTAATATGCTTGGCACGTGGGAGAACGATCCCAACATTATGAGAGTCTCACATACCTGATAGAAGCAAATCTTTGGTGAAACACCAACTTTTTTGATCGATCTTGATGAATTTGCCCTTTTCTCCTTCTTCTTTTCTCTTCTCCTTTCTCCTTAGCCCTAGCGTGAAATCCCAAATTCTAAAACTGACTAAAATCTGATTTGACCCATATTAAACTCCTAAAAACGGATTAAAATAATAGGGCAATGACAAGACTAAAATAGCCCTTAAAATTCCGGATTGGACATTTCCTTAATCCAACAACCCAACTTTCAAAGGGGATAACTCACTCATACGAACTCAGAATCTCGTAAACTTGGCGGCGTTGGAAAGATCATTCCAAGAGCTTTCCAGCCATATCTGGAACTACACCTAACTCATCCTGAGCTAGTAGTTATAGCCGTTTGAAGTTGACCAAAAACTCACTTTAACTTGCTTAAAAATTTCCAGATTTCCTCATTCTTTCCAAAAGTAACTATTTCCAGATTTTAAGCTTCCTTCTAGTTCTTTCTAGTTGCGAGATGTTACACCATTGCATAGTCTTGTCAATTTCAAACACTAGAAGGGAAAATCAAGAAAAGTCATATACTCGTGTGGGATTAGTTTAAACTTCAATGCACATGTATATAATTTTACATTATCAAATTATCTAAAAAATAATAAAAACAATTAGTATAACTATCTATAACAGAGAAACAAATTTTGAAAAAATTAAACACATGACCAAATAATCAGCGCAACCCTTACATATGTTGAATAAAACGTATCAAAATGAACTCAATTAATAACCGAATATGTTAACGTATATAGGTCACTATAAGTAAAATCCATATTGGATTGGCTAGAGGAGAGAAGCGTAAATTTGGAAAGACAAATTAAAGAATAATGCATGTGGGATCACTGTTTAAGCCAATAGTCTAAGGGGGTAATGTGGCAGTCAATGGTACATAAATTAATCATTTTGTCTAATATTAGAACTATAGTATATATATTTATAGACATGGTGATGACAGAAGGCTAGTTAATAGGGGAAGAATGGTTGTATTTGGCTTTCCTGATTGGGTAAATTAGAAAAAGAATAAGGTAAAATACTATTGGTGTGAAGTTAAAAAATCAAATACTGTAACGTAAGGTTGTGGTTTTTGGGGTTTTGGGATCGTACCACCTCGAAAAAAATAGAAAATTAGTATGGGTAGGTTTTTCTAGATTTTGGAGTAATTAACTAGGTCAGTATTGTTATCCAATTAGGTGGTAATTAATATTTTTATAACAATGGCTAATTACTAGCCAAGCCGCCCCAAAAGTTTTACTAACTCACTTTTAAGCTTAGCTAATTATATTAGATGCGTGGCTCGAGATGATTAAGAACAGTGAATATTAATCAACGTTCTGAATTCTGATTGGGTCATTCCAATGATAACAGCTCATGAAACACCCAACATCTTATCTAAGCCATTACATCATGCTCTAATTCTTTTATAATAAAGTATTTAAATTAAAATGAGTAAAATAAGAACTAGGATTATTGTGAAATTGGGTCCAGCTTGTTCCTATAATCACTAATTAGAGACGGACAACATAATCTCATTCTAATCTCATTTAGTTATATATGAATTAGTGACAGATTATAAGAAAAGTAAATTAGCTAACTAGAAGCTATTTAGTAATGGATTAGTCAGGAATCACTAACAAATTATCGTAATTAATTTCATATTTTCTCATAGTGATCAATGAGCATCATTTGGTTTACTTGATAGAAGAATTTCGTATAGTTCGAGTCTAAAGTGAAATTTCCCTTCTACCGTGATAATTTTGTATGTATGTAGATACGATAAATAATTGTCTAGACATTGAATTGATCTATAAGTCGACACGTATGAGTTGACAAGTGAAGTAAAGTGTTTTAGAAAGCAAGCACTTCCACAACTGCACTCTAAAAAAAAAAGGTGTGAATCATAAAGTTGTAGCAATATCAGTCATGATGTTCGTTGATTTTCATATATATAATAGAGGGGGGAGTGTACGTAGGTGGATAACACAAATATGGAGTCCTGCCACAAACATTTACGAAAGCTAGTATTTTCTTGTGCCTAGCCTATCTCTTTTGTTTTTAAGTGAACAACTTGTATTTACGTGTATCTCAATTATTTTATCAAGTAATATTTTCAATCGGCACACATATGAAACCAATTTTTGAATCAAAAGTAAGTAATTAATAATATTGTATGTTCACTGATCGATCCATTGAAATTTAAACTTAAAATCTCGTGATTCTTCGACGGCTAATAAGGAGAAGCAGGGGCCTGATTTTGTCTATTAGTACGCATGTAAAATGAGAATATATTTTTTTCCTTGTAATTTGTTTGTGTGATCAGTTAGAAGTGTGTATGAAAGTCTTTGCATGTTCTCATCATAAAGAGAAGGCACAAGTTAGAGATAAGATGGCCAAACCTTTTTGGTACGTATTAATCAGTTATTTGGATTTTAGACGGCCATAAAAGTAAAAAGAGGATCATTGCAACTTAGGAGCTAGAGACAACATGATGAATGGATTGGATTGGTCTCCTAACAAAGTGGTTATAATACGTGGAACATTAACCACCACCTGACTAACTACTTGTCTTTCTCACAAAAACTCCTAAAGATATGACATTTAATTTTAACTCAATCTCAAAAATCAATTTTTAAGAAAGAATTATCCAAATAATATAAATCAATTATCAGTCCATTTTTAATTAATGTGAGACTTCTATCCATTCTAACACGCACAAATTATACACTTTGTCACTTTCAATATAAACTATACTATATTTAAAATTATAACATAAATTTAAATTATAAATCTACGTCTAGTAGAAAGAAGAAGAGGGAGGGTGGGGTTTGCCAGGAAGGCAAATGAAGGAAAGTAGAAGGAAGAAGACAACTCCACAGAATAAGGAACGTCACATGGGAGCAACCTACGACTTTAAACACGCGTCACTCCCCTATTGCATTATACGGGACCACAATGTCCTTTATCCATCCACGTGTTGTCTTTCTAGTACATTTCCCATTACTTAATCTGCCATTAACCAGCCTATCACCACGCACTTAATCAACTTCATACCACTATTATTATACTCTTAAACCATGAGCTGTTATTTTACGGTATTACCCCTTCGATCATACAAATCCCCCAACACGATAAGTAGTGTACTAGAAAGAAGATCCGTTATTACAAGGTAGGCATAAGCATTATTTGGTTTCTCTTTTATGTAAAAAATGATAAATGATAATGTGACAAATAAACTAAGATGTATCGAAAAGTGTGTGTTTCCTATAATAGAAATGATATACTTTGGGTCCTTCTAGTACAACTATATAGACATATGAACGAATATATGTTAAATATGAAATTATGATTCCCTATTTGCTTGTGTACCCTCATATATATTGGTCCGGATTCACTTCATCATTATACATTTATAGGTCTCACAATTGCCAATTGTACTAAGGGGGAGCCTGCACTTTTCCCATTTTATTAATCGAATATGTAATCGCCAACTACACGTGTCTAAACCTCCATGGTCCTCACTCTTATTCTAATTCCAATTTGGTAGGATCAGTAAAAGTGAACGGACGAAGTATGCACTAGGTTTCTATTTAAATATTTATATTAGACTGAATGCAAAGTTTTAAGATGATTTTTTTTTTTTGAAATTCGTAAATTTAAACAAAATATTTTTAACTTAGATAGTCATCCATTTAAATTAAGAAAGACTAACAACCGTAAATATTTTTAGCTAAGTAGTCAAATATATATGTAGCTCTAAATACTTGCATTTAAAGATAAAATAGAAAGTTAAAAGTATTGTTTGTTTTCATTTGATTGATTATAGGGAAAAAAATCACATAGTTAATTGTGATATGTGTATAATATTTAATAATTGGACCATAAGATATGTCTAATTTTAGAGGTCACCGCATGCGCTGATTGGATTTTGGCTTATTTTCTTATATGTAGTCGGAGCTTTCTTAAGCAAGAAGCTGGATAAGACTAATTATGGTTAATATAGTTTATCACTAATCCTGTTCCTACAAGCTACAAGTTTAACAAGGATTACACTAAATTAAACCTATAATTAGTAACAGGATAAGGATGAAG